>JAPDSC010056143.1:70306-90170 GCA_026290005.1 Latrodectus geometricus | reverse complement strand
TGTCAATAAAATAGTCATTTAAAAATCACAAAACTTTTATTAGTATAAATTTAACAGGTTACAGAAAATTCCAACAATAAAAGTCACAATTACACAGCTTCAAATTAGCTAGTACAGTAGGAAAAACACTTTCCAATCACAGAAGAGTTTCAAATACCTCAGATTGTCAACAGCAACAGCTTTTATGCTTTCAACTAACATTCTGGACTGATCGTCTTTACACTGTGTTCGCTAATTCACTCTATGTCGGGCGGTGGTATTTATAAATGATTTGGCCTGAAACCTACGAGTTTCACCAAACTTCTGGAAGGTTCTAGGCTAACCCGTTTAGTATTAGTCCTAGAACTTCGGTGATGGATTTTCCAGAAGTATCTATTTCTCGCCAAATCTTTCGAAATGCTGTTTTTAACGTAGAATGCACCTGAATTGCGATATTTTTGCACAAAACTTAGTATTTCCGTATACTGTCTATCTGATATGTTTAAAGACAAATAAAATTGTAACGCCATCCCCCTCTCGAGGATTGCACGGTGATTGTCTCGGGCAGTACAATCATCTGATAGGAGGCCAAATATAAAGCAAAAAGAATTTATGGTAAAAATGTGCTTTAGATACCCTTCTTGGCTTGTTTTCAAAAACGCCGATACCATGGAGAAAATTCTACCGCTATTACAAAGTAAAACTTAATTAGCGGCCAATGAAAAGGCTAAAACAAAAAAGTAATTAACGAGAATGCGTGGAAAAGCTCTTCAAATTCGCGAGTTGGCGAAGAAGGGGACCTAAACCTCAATTTAACTGAATTTATATTTTAGAACGATACAAACGCAACTGAAAGTATTATACAAATGTAAAAAAATAGGAACTATTCAATTATTTACAAAGAGATCATGGTCTATTAATTTGAATTTAACTACGGTAAGCAGCTAATCTATCATAATGTACTACTTTCGGTTTTGAAGAAAGTAATTTCCTGATATGAACCACGACGTAAAAAATAGGAACTATTCAATTAAAATTATTTACAAAGAGACCATGGTCTATTAATTTGAATTTAACTATTGTTTCCTCAATAATGCGTCTGCATTTCCATAAAGAGTTGCTTTTAAATGACATATTTCAAAGTCAAACTTCTGGAGCCTTTGTATCCACCTGGCAACTTGATCTTCTGGATCTTTAAAATGTAAAAATCAAGTCGAGAATTCGGCAAATACAAATAAATTTGTAGATAAAAGGTGTTTTACTTATTGATGCTCTGTATGCCCTATATTTTTTTCAAAAGGTTCCCATTAATTTTAATTCCTTTTTACGAACGGAAATTTTGAAAAAAAATCTTTCCTGAACTCGTTTTATGACATTCGTTTGCATTTATTTTTTACTCTTTTCTTTTTTCAACTCTTTTTTTATTTTATTGTTGAGAAATTTTGATAGAAATTATAACTTCGAATTATCTGAATTGGTGATTTTATGCATTCGTGATTGCCTGTTTGTCATTCGTGACTTATAGAATGTAATTATACTATTGATTATGGACTGTAATATCAATAGCTATCAATCAATACTATAAGGCAATGATTCTCAACCCTGTGCCACTGCATTTTTGTGTGCTACCAAATTTTTAAAGTGTGCCATTAAATTTTAGAATAGTAAAAGTCATTACGAGTTAATAATAAAGGTACTGTTGTTTTTGTAGTAATTTTACATTCAAAATTATTATCAAAAATTATTTTACGCAGTGTGTTATTAATAAAAGTAAACACCTTCTAAACTTGTCTTTTTCTTCATATACCGCCAAGTTTCGAAATATTTAAAGGTGCGCCGTCACAAAAAAAAAAAAAAAAAAAAAACAAGCACGTTATTGACAATATAAGGTATATAATCTATAGATTCAAGTTCAAATATCGTAAAGTAATTTGTAAAAAAAAAAAAAATTATCATGGCTTGGAATCGTCTTTTAAACTTGAGATTCTAAGCTCAGTGCACTTTTCAAACTATGGCTGAAATAATGCTGCCAAAAAAATAAAAAAAAGTATTTGGATCATTTTGACATACAAGATTAACAATAGAGAACACCTTTACTGAAGATAGTCAAGAATATTTAGCAGACGACATGAGTGAAGATGAAGCACTTATCCATGAACACCGACAAGGGAAGCCACTTTGTCCAAATATCTATTTCAGGTCTTTTTGTTGGGGAATTCAGATATAATTTGTTCGTAAAAAAAGTTTGGGATGATTAATTAATTGAGATGATAATGAATAAGAATGAAAAAGATCTTTCAGATTACAAACAAAGGGGAAAAGACAGTTCTTCGATCGTCTACAAAACAAGCAAATAAAGGGCAAAAAGGTTGAGGTACATTGTTGAGGAAAGCAACTGTAAAATGCTTTATAATATAATAATTATGCTTTTGAAAATACGCTTTCGAAACAGGAAAAGTAAATTAATTTCTCTGTTTTTTTAATTAAAAAATGAAAATCTTTTAAAAATGAAATTTGGATAAATTTGTTTCCCTAAAAGAGCGCAATTTAAAATTTAACCGAAATTTTTTTCCCCTTTATTTACAAATTTTCAATTGGAAGAAAGTACCTTCGAGGATTTTACAGTTTCCTTTAAGTTCGTAAATACGAACCTCTACAGTACAATGTGAAACTTAAATTCGACTGCCATTTTCTTGTACATTTTTTCTGTTCAATTTTTTCGCCTTGGCGATAAACAAACAAGAAAAGGTAATAAAACATAAGAAAATTTCCTTTTATGTTTAATATGATTTTGTTTACATTTATATGAACTGTGTTTATATGAACTATGTTTAATACCACATCTGCTTAGAAAAAAGATTTTATTGTTCTACCAAACATGATTCTTTTATCAGTGATGAAGATTTAATAAAACATTATAATAAAATATCGCTATCATGGTCAAATTAACTTATTTTATTTTAAATAGAATTTCTGTTTTCCATGAACGAAACAAACAAATGTTAAAAACTAAGCTTAACTGACAAGAGAATAATTTTTTAGGTGAAAGACCATAACAGGTAAACTGCTGCTGAATCGAGAATTTTTTTTTTTAAATTTTTTCTTTTTGTAATGTAAATTTTTTTTAATTGTGTGGTATGAATAAAAATTGATCTTTTTATTCTATATCTCTTCTAAGATGCTTAAGACTTAAAATAAATCATGTACTTTTGTTTCTTTGTATTCGTATATTTTTATTATTTAAAACCGTGTTTCTTTAAAAACAAGTCACCTTTATTAGTCTGCGATGAAATACTTTGAAAACAATTTTAGATTGAACTGAAAGAAATAGCCATACCAATTAACACATCAGCCATTGTCCAGAAATTTAGACTCAGAATCAATGTATTGAAAGAAATAAGATAATCATTCAGCATATGTAATCCGTGTGTGACTTCAGGTAGTTCAAAAGAGGAGAATAAAAGAAATAATTTTCTTTTCTCCAAATTGACTTATTTAGTCAGTTTCTTCCATTTCTAGTTAATTCTAACCATTCATTAAATTTCCTTTAACTCTTGTTAAACATACCGGTTATTTAATAATGGTAGATTTAAATGCTTTCAATCAATTCAAATCTTTTCATCATTAAGATTTAATGAAATACGTTTTTAAATGGAATTCTAAGGGTATTTTAATTAACTTCTCCGCTGCTGCGAAGCAAAAGTTTTTCTAAGAGAGCTAGCTCAGGTTTCAACCTTAACATTTGATAATGATTTAAAATTGCTTTGCTATTGATTGCATTTAACAATTTTGTATAAAAGTAAATAACCAATCAAAAATCTAAAAGTATATGAAATAAAAACTGAATTATGATAAAATTAAATTGCTTTTTATCTTTATGCATTGTTATTAAACTACGATTTAAAATATTTTATTCCTAATTTATTAAAATTTTCAAACTAATATCTCATAAGAATGCTTTAGATGATTGGATTTTTTTAAAATAAAGGTATAAATTAAATGTTTTAATTTGATTCGTTGTTTCCGGCCTATTTTTAGAAATCGCTATTTTAAAAATCTATTATATTTGTCTGTATTAATTATTTGTTAAAATATTTAAAAATAGGAAACATTTTTCTGAAAACAGACTAGAAATTTTTAATTAAATTCTATTTTAATCAACAGCTTCGCTAATAGCGATAAACTTGAGATAGAAAAATATATTTCAAAGTGCTCTTTGGCGAAAATTGGTGATTTTTTCGCCAAGTGTGTTTTTGTGGAAACAACTTTGATATCCCCCCCAAAAATTAAGCGCCAAATATGGCACTCCCTATGGACTTTTAGGGTTGCTGTTTCTTATTTTGATGTTGCTAATTTAGGTTTTTTCAGCTTTTAGGTTTTTGCTGTAGTCAAATTTAGTATTTTCTTGTATTTAGTAACATTTTTTGAATTTTGTTTTAAAAGTTTTTTTATTAATTATTTGTATTTAGCGAAAATCCATCTTGGCAAGAAAAAAAGGCCCCAAAAACAGGTATTTTGCTTGGTGAGAAAAAAAGGTCGCCAAATTTCCGATTTGGGGGTGGGGTATATCAAAGTAGTTCCTTTTTGTGCATATTTGAAGAAACAAAATGGTGCTGAAGACACGATGGCATGAATCACAAATGAAATAATTATAGAAATTGGTGTAAGAATATGACGCCAAACTGTAAAGAAACTGAGGAACACCTTCAAGTATAGGCCACCCTGCTTACATAGAAATTACAACTTCCATTGTCAAGAACGATAATTCCAAAACCTTATTTTTTTAGTTTTTTAATAATTTTTAAAATGATACTATGGGCATATATATATTTTAAAAGTAAAATATATTTCTCTCATTACTATTTCAGACAAACAAAGGCATCACTTTCGAATCTAACGTTGGGTATAACTTTTTTCTTTTATACTACATTTATTTACTATTTACCTTAAATTAACACATTTGGCGCCATACTTTCCGTTTTGCCAAGTGGTAGGCTAAAATAGGATTTTACCTGTTTACTTAAAGAATGTAAAATGTTTATGTATTACTCAGGTTTCTATAGTGATATAGATTAAAAGATTATTCTCGTGTTTGTATTTAATATTAAAAATCTTTTATTATTGAACTTGATGAAATTATTGCATTATAAAATTTTGACTGTGATTTTAGGGATTAGCTGTAAATGAAAACGGAAGCTATCTAAAACTAAATATCATAAAAATATCCTGCATTCCCAAATGTAATATATTAATACAATGTGAATATTTAATTTTGGAATGAAGTAATGTAATGCTGTTATTTTTTATTTTATATATTTATTTTTTAATTTATATATGTTTGAAATGTAGGTAGTATGTATATTTGTATAGTGATTAAAAATATCTTTGGTTATGCTCATCTAAAATATTTATTTTATATATATAGTAATTAATTTAGTTGAAAAAGAAGAATGGATATTCTCTATTACATTAACCCTTAATTAAACACAGGTGAATTATTTTAAGAGGTAATACACAATGTACTTAATAATGTGATAAGAAGTATAAGTAAATGAAATTTAAGAATAATTAACTGCTAATATTTTTATCTATTTTCCTCATATGAATTTTTCCTGAAGAATGACATGAAATTTGCTGAGAAGTAAAGAAAAGCGAATGAATATACTTTATTTCCATATTGATTTTTCAAATATAAGCATAACTCGTTTTAAAAAAATGATATTCATAAACACAAGAAAATTTAAGTCTATGAACTGTATAAAATGTTTCCCTATATTCTGCTAATAAAAATGCATTTTCTATTTAAAATTAAAAAATAAAATCTCTCGTCAAAGTTTTTATGTATGGAAGTGTACTCCATTACTGCTTGCTAAATGAATTTGTTTCACATCAAACAGAATTTTTTGCCTTGTATATTAGATTAAATTTTTATTTGATATGCAGTATAAATGGCACAAAATATAAATGCAATTATTTGAACATCATTTAGTTGAGACTTCAAACAGGAATAATGGTCTACATGCATATGAATTTCTTATTGGAACTTATATTTTATAATTATTAAATTTAGCCATGGATATTTTTAAAAGTTTTTTTTCCATTTGTGAAAAATATGTAACTAGTTAAAAAAATTATAAAATGATTGTCAAAAAAGGTTTGATTCTTCTATGTTTTAAAGGAAATTTATGTATGATTCATCGACAAAACAGCAATACCGATTAAATATCGTCCAAAGCATTTCACCGAGATTTGAATCAAGACGCTTTGGATGGGAAAGCGAAATATTAATTGCAGACAAGTCCAAGATGTTGAAATAATCAAATGGTTTACATTTCTTCAAACATGATACGCTATCTTTCAATTATATGAAAGATATTTTACAATAAATTTTTCTCACAGAAATAATGCCCTTTCATTAAAAATGTTTAATTTATTGAGTGATATTGTCATAATTTAAAAACATGAATACTTTTTAGCTATCTTTGAGATCTGATCTCGACAGGATCCTTGCCTAATTAGAATAAGGAGTTATTGTTTCAGGTTATTGCTGCTTTTATTGGTCAAGATTCCATTAACCATCTGTAAATACTATGAAGATGGTCATTAACAGCTCAAAAATACTATTTTCGCGCTTTTTAAAGGCTCTTCATCATCTCCTCTGAATCTGACATTAAGTTTTTGGAAAGATTATTTCTTCACATATAGTACAAGGAAATCTGCTGCAGCGTGGAAAGTTGGCACAGAAACCACCTATATATTTTTCTTTGGCACTTCAGAAAAAACGAAAGCCATCACAATGATCAGTTCAATTGTGAAATCAAGACGAAAATGGTGTTTAGTCTCTTTAAAAAATAATAAATTTTTTGGAGCACATTGGAGTAGGACGGTTGTACCCCGCAGTGGAATACGAAGGATAACTAATATTGTTAACTTGAATTAAGTATCAATGACTTTACCTACCCATTCGATTGAAAAACGATGCATAATTGTAAGCATTCTACGCTTTAGTATGTAAAATGTTCGAAATTTGACCTGGCAATTATGTATTGCTATGTATGATGGAAAATTATATATATTAAAAAAGCAGTAATTTTTCTGATTATTTTATTGTTTCCGATTGCTTATTTGGTACATATAGGATCTTCAAAAAACGCTTAGCATTAAAATAATATAGTTAATACTTCTTCAAATCACAGAGTCAAAAGTTTTAAATAGAAAAAGTTTATTTTATAAAAAATTTGAGAATAAATTGCTGTCTTTTTTAACATTCTTACAATGCATTTTTAGAAATAAATTCAAAGATTTTGAGAGCAAAATTTTTCATAATTGATGTAATTTAGGATAGTATATTATGAAACGAAGTTAAGCTTCGAAGATATTCATTTTTTACAATGCATTTTTAGAAAAGAATTCAATGATTTTGGCCTGTAAAAATTTTTATAACTGATGTGATTTAGAATAGTAATTTATGAAAAGAACTTGAACTTCGATGATATTCCTTTATTATTTTTAATTATAGAAACATTTCTGCAATTAAGAGATTATAGCAAAGCAAGATATGGAGAAGTTCTTTGAAAACCAAAAAGAAAACTGGCGAGAAAAGGTAAAATTTTTATTAGAATATACATATATATACTCCGATATAATTTATATTCAAAAGAATTAAAATTTACATATATATGCAAATGCAATGTGATTGATTTGCTTCAGGTAAATTCTAGCCAGTATATTCAATTTTAAACAAGAATATTAAACTATATTGGCATAGTATAAGTTGAAGGTATAAAATAAGAGAAAACTTATTTGCTTTTTGTATTGTTATCATGATACTCTGAGAAGAACGTGTGTAAAGAAGAGAATTTATAAAAGAGTAGCCTACGCTTTTTTTCTTTCTCAAAAGATCTAATTCTTATTGATTTATACAAATAAATGGACAAAGTAGATTGTTTAACACATTCATACAAATAAATATAAAAACTTTTTCCGAAACGAGTTTTCAAATTTTAAATAAAAATATGAAAAATTTCAAATAAAGAAAAAATTGAGTTCAAAACTGCAAATAAATTACCAAAAATTATCAAAAATAAAAATATTATAATGAAGTGAAATATAAGAATATTATGAATGACGTCACTATTTTATAGATAAAAACCCAAAAAATTATGAATAAATTAGTAATTAAATAATTAAAAAAAAGTATAGTTAGTGTAATATAATACTGAAAATAATCATAAATATAGTTATGTGGAATGAATACTGAAATATGACTTTCTATTAACACTTTTGTAAGATATAGTTGCTTTAACGAAATAAAGTTACTGGAAAATAGAAAATGGGAGAAGTGTTTGAAGTTCCCCAATTTACATTTATTGCATTTTTCTTATAAATAAATTATTACATTTATAGATGACTAAGGTATTTGGGGATTATTATCCATACAATCACCACATAACTTCCGGTGATGCAGAAAGGATTGCGTCGGAAGAAAATACAAACAACGCCAAAGCGGAAACGAGGAATCTGTTTGAAAAGCTTACTGAAATGCATGAAACTGAAAAAGAAGCTGAACAAGAATTTCATAAGGTAAAAAAAAAAAAAAAAAAAAAAAAAAAACCCCTATTAAATTTTGATTAAAATGAAACAATTTTCACAACGCTGCTGCTAAAGTAAGTGGTAGATTATATAATGAATGAATTGTTTTCATATACTTTTATTCTTACACTCGAGCAAACAAAAATTGAAATATGTCTTAAAGTAAAAGTATACTAAGGCAGTACCCTAAATATCACTAATTCATAATATATTTCTATTTACATTCATTTGAAATAGATAGCTCTTGCGTTACTATAGCAATGACCTCTAACCAGATTAATTACGGGAGCTATTCTTGTGTCAGATAGAATAGATAGTACTCTAAATACTATTGTATGTCTAATTACAACTGACATATTTTTAAATATAAATCAAATTTTTTTAGAGTAATTTAATTAATAGCTTACTTTGCTTCTATGCATGATAGTACAGATTCTTCAAACTCTAATATTTCAAAGGACAACTCAAAATTGTAGATTTTTCAAATACAAAATTAACTAAAATTAAAATTGAACAGCATTTTTTTATTTTAACTGCTATCGTACGAATAATTTAACAATGTGCACAATAGCAGTTAAACCACATCAAATTTTATTGGATTAATTTTTTCTTTAATTTTAATATTTAAAATGTTAAAATTTTAATCTTTTATATATTTATTGTGATATAAAAAAAAATGTTTGGGTAATTTCTGAGAACATTGGTTATGTACAAGTTTTGCTTTTTTGTATAAATCACTCATTTATCTCATATGATAAAACATTTTGCTTTTGTAACACCGCATTCGGATGAGACAACGGTTGAAGTATGTTATGAGATATCTGTGGGCATCCTCCCATTTAGTACTGCCATTAAGAAAGACTTTTCATAGAATAGAGGAACTTAGTCACGTATCCCAAAGGAGGAAATCAGGAAAAATCTCAAATGCCCATTTAACAGATGTACTTGTAACGTACAGAAATACTGCATCCAATCCCCGTTGCTTAGTTGTTTGTGGTACCTTTCACAGCCTGGTAAATTTCGTGCAATTTTATTTCTACTATGTGTTCTGTCCAATCCTAGAAGATAATAAATAATTGGATGCAAAAATGTCTTATAAATTCGTGGCACAAAATTAATTCAACTTCCTAACAACAGGATTTATTTAAAAATCATTTTTAAATTTTAGCATGACTCAATACTTTTCCAACTTAAATACTATCTGTTATACATATTGAAGCGTGGGTTTCTCCTAAAATGATTTTATGAAGTTATATCAGCATATAAAAATTAAAATTTCAAAACAGATTTTTGTTAATTTTTATATGTGAAATTCTTAACTAATTACTAACATATTTTTATTTATGCATGATTTATTGAAAATTCAAAAGGTTATTTTGATTTTCTTTTATTTATAATATTTCTCTGTTATTAGATTTTGACCCATGTTGGAGATAATACATCAGCAACCCATTTATCTGAAGTGAGTAAAACTACTTAAAAGTGTTTATTAATGTCTTTTTAATAGTTGTCGTTAAAGCTATGTTAATATGAATAAATCAGTTGAAAATGTATTCGACGTAAGAATTTAAATGCAAAGAGAGAAACGGGTTACATAAATAGTCATTTTTTTATAGTAGGTAAGCCATATTTTCTCTAGTGATAGCTGTAAATATAGAAAATGGTTCCTTTCTTCCAACGTCAGTTCAATCCAAATCGATACAACGATGCGTTTCATCATCATATTTCTATCATCTATGAGCTTCTTAATACAGCGATGTAGTAGTCACCATAAAAATATATCTGGTCCACACCAAATGTTCTGTAGCTTTTGTAATTCACGAGATGTTTATGAGGTAACTAGACTGTGATAAACAACTCTTTTATTTATTATATATTGTTCCGATTTTCTGTTCGTAACGACGAGGGTGTGATAATACAGAAATGACGAAGAGTTTTCTTTTAAGCAAATACTTTATTCGAAGTTCTGACAATCACAATGACTCCAATAACTTCAGCTTGAAGTTTTTATACAGGCTAAAATATCTATACAATTCCTATAATACGGAAACTAAATACAGCAAGTTTCAGAACAGGTAATTCAGGCACCTGACTCTTCACTTCATTTCAACCAACTGCTTGGCTGATGTCGATATTTATTCCTCTTATAAGCCCTGGAAGTTTCTAGAAGCCTATAGTAACTCGGCTTTTATTGGTCCTATGAACTTGAAACTACAAAAGCGTCAATTTATATGCTTTGCCGCCAAAAATATCGCCAAATATCGTTAACGTGCCTTAGTTTTCACAAACTTGTTCTCATCTCTGAAAACCGCTATTTTCACATAATAAATGCTGGTTATACAACAATTTCTCAAAGTAAACAATAATATCATACTAAAAGAAATGATTTAACAGAAATACAATATTTACATATTTCATAACAATATGTAGTTTACGTTCCTATGACACTATAGACAGGTTCCCATAAAATACCGTGTTGAGTGAAACCTATTTATTGGTTTGTTCGAAAAGTCATTTCGTTTTTCCCATCTGAATCAGTTTTTGCTAGTGAAAACCAATCATTTTATGAGTATGAAATCAGGTTACAATCAGAAAGATGGTAAAAGGTATTGGACAATATACAATTCAATTAATAGAATTAGAATTGGTAATATACAATTCAATAAAATATTTATTCACGCGTTATACATTTTTCATTTTCATATTTAAGCTGTTAGTCTTTTAATTTAAACCTAGGCTATGCTACACATCGAAATTTTGATTGCAGACCATTATTACTACTGATTTGAACCTATTATTAATTTGCTTATGGGTACGATACAATTAATGTTAACTTCACAAATGTCTGCACACATTTCAACATATTAATTACTTCTTTTAATATTTGACACCAGAGAGCAATATGATAATAATTATCGTATCGCTGCTCAATAATTGCATACTTGTAGATCGAGTGATATTTGCTTAAAAATTTAACAAATATCTGTGTGCATTAATTTATATTTATTTACTTTAAACTTTTATATATAAAATCATTTATTATTACATAAAATTAAAAATCAGTTTATTAATTCGCAATATTAAAGAATGAAATATATCCAAAAATATTTCTAAAGCATAGTTATAACTGTCTCGAATTTTTTACAAGTATTGTTGAAGAATCATAAATTCTATAAAATTTTTATATTGCAGTGCAATAAAATGTAATTATTTTATATTAGAATAATTCAAAATAGCATTCATTTTAAATAAAATTAATATAAATTGGAATAATTAATGTTAACAGTTAAAAATATAATATATGTATTTTAACAAAATTGAATATTTAACATTTTTAACAAAGTTTTTCATATTAATTATTTAAATAATATTGAGGTTTTCAATATTTCAGTTCCTACACGAACGAAAAAAGGAATGCGTGAAAGTTTTTGAAGAATTTGATAAAATTGTAACAGTTTGTGAAGAAGTAAGTTTAGTTTATTTGCTTGTGAGATCATTATAGTATTAACTTTCATTTTAGAAAAAATGCAGCTTACGGAACATAACTCGTAAACTAATTTAAAATAATGAGAAATATTATACGGCTATATATTTTAACATTCCATATAATACTAGTACTTCTAATCGACTGTGCCAGTACAGTATGGGTAAGAGTACAAAAATGTTGAATTCTTTCTATGCAATACTCCATTTTTTTCTTAATTATGATAGGATTACAATGTTTGATTTTGAAGCCATTATGTGAATGGTAGTTCATTTTCGTTTCTTAACCATCAAATAATGTTCAAACAGTTTACAGCTAATGAATTTGAATAGAGTTTGTTATTCGAATATATAGTTGTCAAGTAAGTTGTGGTATGATTTATTATATATAATCCATTATACGTAATACATATATATATATTTTTATTTCAGTGTTTGATGTTATAAATATCAAATCATGAGTGTGTCGTATTCCTATTATTTTTTATGTTCAATTATATAGTTTTATATATGTTCAATTATTTTTGTTTCTTAGCATTTACAGGCAGAGTACGATGATTTTAAAAAGCGTCAACAGCAGCAGATTTCTCTGCTGGAAACGATGTTGAGTGAAGTCGAGAAGTATTTGGCTGAAGTGCAGGAAACTGGTAATAAAGAGATTTACATGTTAAAAGTAAGTATTGATATTAAATTTTTAAATTGCAAATATTGTGTTCTTTAGTTTCTCAATACCTAATTGGAAATCTTCAGTTACCTGCAGTCAATGCATGTATCACGCTTCGCATGCTGTTTTATACATGGATATTATGCATAATTCTTGTAACACAAAAAATTCATTTTATCTCATTATGTTAACGAGCACTTGTCAGTAAGTATATGCACTTCATATTGGTATCATTATTTATTAGAATATAATTGCAAATATTTATCACCGAGTCTGGTTGTAAAATATTCAATACCGAAAAGAAAACCATATTCATTTCGATATAATATATAAAACAAAATATTAATTACTATGGTTCATTTGTTTTTTCAATTGATTGCTTTGTTTATCAAGAATGATAATTCAGATTTATTAATAGAATGTGAGAATTTTGACATTTGAAATTAACGAAACGCGTGATTTCTAAATTATAAGAATAAAAAGGAACTAAACTGTTAGAATGTTCCACAAGGAAACATACGTTATCGCCAATAGTTTAAAATTATCCAATATAGCAATCTCCTTTCTGAGAAATCTGCTTAACATTTGTTCTTGAAAAACGAAGAAAGATATAAATATTTAGTCAGTACATCTAGCAGGTCATATGTTGATGCGAAAACTTATTTTTAACTTTATAATATATACATATGGCTTGCTTCTTAAGAAAATTTTCATTACGAATACAGTTAATGTGAGTTCTATAATTCCAGGCACTGAAAACATTTATGAGTATTTGATAGAACTCAATGCCTCACTGTATAGAAACTAATTAACTACACGAAGCTATTTCTCGCTTATTTTGATACGTTTTTATCGTAATTATGCAAAGTTTATATTATTTGTTTATTATCGTAAGAGGACTATAAATTCAAATGAATTTCTAATTTTTCAAAACTTTTTCTTCACTCATATTAAGTGTTACATATCTTTTTGGAAATTTTTAGTGTGCCAAACATTGTTCTAATATTGATTAACAATAGAGAGTTATTTTTTAAATTCACTAATGAATTTGCAGGTATTATAATATATCATACATATTCTTGGTAAAATCCTAAGAGAGCTCACATCCTTGGCGACTAAAAAGCGCCAAACCAGAACGAGATGGCGCTAAATGGAAAAGACAATGGCGGCAAGTAAATATAGAGGGGTAAGGTAGATGCGTAATGAAAATCCATGTAAGCAATACTAACGTATACTCACACACGTTGCCATATTTTCAGACCGGTGTCCAACTACAAAATGCCGAAATTCGAATGCCGACAAAAAAGCGCAAAACGAAAATTCCAGAAAAAGTTTGATTAAAATCGTCTACATTTTACCATATCTAGTGTCTGAAAGTAGAATAAGATTGGAGCAATTATCGTCAACCAAAATCATTCACGCCAAGATGTAGACTCTTCTAGGGTCCAGCCATAGTTTTAATTGATGAACTTAAATTAAAATGTGCCGTGAACTATTGTGCATTTTTTGTCATTTAGGAATTATTTATTGCAAAATGTAAAACTTATTCTGTAAATTTAGTTAATTAAAAAAATTGATTTAATTTTTTTCAGAGTTTAAAAAATCTTTTTTAAATTATTTTGATGCTAATAACAATAATTTCTTATATTATTGTTCTATATTAGAGTACATAATTCCAATTTACAATGCTGTTGTGCCTGTAGTTTTCTTTTTGAAAGTACTGTCATTTCGAAACTAGTTAAATTTTATTGAATTTGATTTTATGAAATTGTAGGACTCCATTTCAAATTATGTGTATGATATGGGTAGATCTTGGTCGGACAGAATTAACGAAATATACAATGAAATAAATAATGAAGTAAGTTTTGATTTGTATGTATATATTTTGTATTATTATTACATAAACAAAAAGTGATTGCATTTGTTCTATAAGTTATTTAAAAATTAATTTAAGTCCTTTGGACATTGGCAAAACTTTGATTCTTACTCAGGGAACTGCGAGAGAAACACAAAAAAGGAAACTTTGTTATTCGAAAGGCTTTCATTCAGAAAGAACTACTGTTTTGTTATTATCTCTGTGAATTCTAGAAATCCATTCCTAAGTATGTAATGAATGAAATAGGAGGATATTAATATGTAATATTTCATTATATGGTCTTAAAAATAAAATTTCTCATCTAGCTTTAAATTTTCTAAATTTATGCCGAGAATAGACTAGATGCTTTAGGCATGAATTGAAAGTTACAAAAACTAAAAATAAATTTCATATTTCACATTAAGTTTGAGAAATTAATTACTATATTTGCTACTTTATTTGTTTCTATGCAAATGAGAAACTTAACTACTCAATATTTTAATTATTTACCCCATATGAATAAAGTGACATATAAATTAATTAACGTTTATTATTGAACACAGAGAGCTATGTTTTAATGTTATAAGAGGGAAAATCTAGGTAATTCTCTTACATTTTTTGTGGATATCATGAAAAAACATAAATTTCATATTTAGTACCATTTGCTCAACTCTAGAATGATTTGACCTTTAATTATTAGAGTAAAATTTTTTGCAAATAATGTTGATCCATTTTTTATAACAAATCTTTCTTTTATAAATTTTGCTACAAATCTTTGCTAATTAGTATTATTCTGTAAAATGTTGCTTTACAAATCATTTCTTTCAAATTAGCACTACATATTACATGCAGTTATTTTGTGATTACACCGGATATAATTAGCCCTCATGCTTCAAATCAACCAATCGGATATGTAGATAATGTAATCTTGTAACAATGCTGCATCAAGTTTGTCGTTATTGACCCCACTAATAAAAACAAAATATTACTCCACTAATGTTTACCGACTATACTTTTTATTGCATCATACTGATGTCTGATTACTTAGTTTTATTTTAGTTGAATACCATAATCATGCATATTATATTAATCACAGAGCGTGACCTAATAGCACCACTAGCAATTCAATTCTGTATTGTGTATGTTATATGCAAATATTGAATTTGATGACATGGACTAAGTATATTTTTCTATATACTAAGTGCTGATTATTAGATTATAGAAAAATACAGAATTTATAATATTTTTATAATTTGCATTTGATGCTGCGTGGAATGTTTGAATTTCCAAAAAGAATTCTCAAACTCGGAATATTTTTTAAAATAAAATATACATATATATAAGCTTTAGTATATTTCTCTTGTGCTTTTTTAATGTTTTATTGAAGTGATGCCTTAAGAAGTTAAATTGTAAAATATGCCCATACATTTGTTGATTTCTCCTCCTAGCCTTCAACCATGGATGTGTGGAGCAACTGTGCCAGAGAAATAACATCCAAGGATATCAGAATGGCCTTCCTTGCAGACCAGAAAGAGATGGCTTCGCTTTGGAAGAAAGCTTTTGATGATATAATGGTAAATTACGTTTTATAGTGCTCATCAGCTTCTTCAGCCTATCACTATATCAAACGGAAAGAACTCATTTTCCTACTTTCCTGTTTTGATGAAATGAAACAGTGAAAGAGCACGATTATATTGAGGGCATCTCGATAACAAAACAAAAAAAAAAAAAAAAAAAAAAAAAATCCTTTTAAAAAAAAAATAAATATCATATTATATACAAAATGAAATTGAAATAGAAATGTGGTTCTCAAATCAGAGTTTTGAAATGTAGCTTGAAGGACAATGTTATTATACTGTTGGTAATAAAATAATTTTTTTCTAAGATTTTATAATATCTTAACCAGTATTTTGAAAGAAATAGCTGTTTTTCCTAATATTTTACATATTTTTATATTTAACACTATACTTTCTTTGAAGCACAAAGCACTAATAATAATACAATAGTATGAAATTCTTTTTAAGGACCAGTTCCAGATAATTAGAAACTGGGTAATCTTTTAACTGAAGATTACTGATTACTGAAGAGAAACTGGGAATTACATGCTCCCAAAAATAGAAAATTGTAAGTTTGCTTAGAGTGACAAAAATCGTTCATAATAATTTAAAAAAAATATAAATGCTTTATTTTGGCTTTTGACTGAAAATTCATGGAATCGAACCTGACCATTAATGCAAGAGACTAGAATTATTTTTTATCGTGTATTAATAATTGCTTAGTAAATTAATTTCAAGAATCAGCGACATTTATTTAATACAAAAATGTGAAATGTTTTATTGGCTTGCTTTATCATTCTACGTTTATTTTTTTCTTTTCAGGTTAATTTAGTTAAAAAAGTTCAAAATTTGAAATGCCTCTTTGAGGCAATGACTCTCTTTTCTCTATGAATTGCTCTTTTACCATAGTTTCAAAGCATGTCATCAGTTGCCAAGCTATTATTGCTGACCTTTTCGAATTCAACTCTTCACCATAAGGCATCCTTTAATCTTCAAGCACCAGACCTTACAAAGCTTGTTATTCAGGCTTTTGGCTCCATTTAGCCCATTCTCTTTATAATATGGATGTTGTTGTCGTGTGCCAGCCAGGCTGGCAATATGGGGTGCGCTGCTCCACTTTTCCAACTGAACCATATTTAGTGTGGAGTCCGACTTCCTCAGTACACACATGCCATAGATACCCGTTTATAGGGTAGGCAACCATTCACACACAAAGAAAGGACAAAGACAAGAAAGAGAAAGTACATCCATGCCCGAGCCAGGATTCGAACCCAGGTCCCACCCATCTGTAGTCGGGTACGCTAACCACTAGGCAGGTTGGGCGGCTTATAATATGGATAAAAAAAATTTAAAAAGAGAGAGATGGAGTATTTTAATTCCCCAAGCAGCCGCACTGATTATATGAATGAATTCTGTGAACTTTTCAATCAAAATAAAAAAATCTTACTTTATAAGTGACTACTATTGATAACTGTAATAAATTGTTATCTCATGTACATGGCGCATTCATTAAATTCCGAAACATTTTTATTCATATACGTTACTGATCAATTGATTAATTTCTTGGATAAGTGAGGTTTCAACTATTCAAGTGACTTATTGAGATTTGAAGTGCAATCTTATTTCACTTGCTGCTGTGGTAGGGATGAGATTATAGATTACATATTCAAAGTAAAAATTTGTTTAAAATTAGTACAGACAACTACAGAAACATTCAAAATGCTGTAAATAATGTACTGTTCTTGTATGTTACATTCCTGAACTTTTTAATAGTATTTTTTCTTGATGGAATATCAGTCTCAGGAAAAATAAAATATTTGGCAATCATAAATGAAGCATTTTCTGCGATTGAAAGTATTTAAACTTTTGAAAATGGAGGCTTAATCGAAATTAATCTATCCTGATCAGAGAAATTAATCTATCATAAAATACCTCCAACATATTTGATTAGCAGAACTGTTACTTGACAGATGACAAAGCGAGATAGAACTATATAGTTAATAGAAACTAACAACACGTTTTGTCAATGAGTTCACAGGAATACTAGCATCAATAAAGTTCCTATATAATCATAACTCAGAACTATTGTTCAAAGATTAACAGGCAAATACTGAACCCGATGATTAGCAAGAAGGTCTTAACTTAGACGTGCTACATGACTACAAAGCTAGACTGAAAGATGGGAGAGAGAACAAAGCTATTTATAATTTAGTATATAAAAACATATTTATTTTACTTTACAAGAAAATTTTAAAATTGGTGTTCAGAAATGGAGCATGAAAATGTAAAACATGCTTCGCAATTACAACGCACCAATTGACGAACATTGACGGGTGCCTGGTGTGTTAGCTATATACATTATTTTCAGCAGTGATTCCTGCCAACAAATACATTCCCAATTCCGGCATCCAAATACAAAAATATGCTTTTCAAAATAAACTTAAAAAACTCTCTTTCTAGATATCCCGCTTGCCTCGTGACCTCTAGTTTTCTCTCTGGCGTCTGGCCTGTGTACATATTCCAGTAAGATTTTTGCTTGTTATCGTGCTTTTGACTAAATATAGATTTTGAACACTAGTTCTAAATCCCCTATGTAATAAACATGATTGCTAAAAATTAGTTACCGTTTCAGAATTTTTGAGCGAGTGAATTTATAATTATATATGTTTATACACACATGGCCATATTGAATTTTTGGTACTCTTAATTACAGATATATGGATCCAATATATTAGCATTCATAATTTTGATACACGTTCAGTTATTTTCAACAAATATCTTTGTGTGTTTTGTATTTATCTACCACTTTTTTTTTATTTATTTATTTCTGCACTCTTTGAAAAGTTATTCTTGGAGATTTTAGCTTTTTATATGCCTACATACAGCATGCAAATTATTTTAATTAAGTATAAATAAAATTATAAAGTAATCTGTACTCTTCCACAGATACTATCAACGGAAGTTGAAAAATACAGATGCAATTACACTTTGTCGAAATCGAATATGGAGCGTTCAATTCTGTGGATGCAAAGGAATTACAAGGATGACATGCCTGAGCTGACCAAATTGCAAAGAAAAGTCACCTACATTGGCCACAAAAAAGAAGCGTTCGAACAAGAGCTTTTGAACTTAGAAAAATTAATTGAAAAAGAGCGGGCAAAAGCCGAGCATATCAAACGCCAGTATAAAACCAAGATTTGTGCCATGGAAGAATTGAATAAGTGCGTAATATAACTGTATCTTGAAATTTGAAATTAGATGTGTGAGTAACCACATTAATCAAATATAATTTAGAAAGCTGAATTTGAATTTTACGAACTTTAAGCTACCAAAGCCCTCAATTTAACGAATTTTTCTCTTAATTCTAATAAAAATTTCTGTTATTCTATCTGAATGCTGTTTTAATAGCATTTTCCCAGAATTTTACTTCAAATTCTGATTTCCCTTTTTTTATTCTAACAGAAATAGATAGCTTGAACAATTTCTGTTGAAATTTTTTTATTTTTGAACAACTAAATATTGCTTATGATTTCATATTGTTCACTTATAAAAAAGAAAAACCAAGAGTTTTCTAAAAAGAGTTTAAGAATATGACGGCATATTTTTATGATGGAATACTTGGGAATGAAAACTTTTTAGGGTAAGAAAAAGAAAAATCAATAAATCCATTTATTTGATATGAGTGTTTGCAATGTTTCACCCATTTCTTTTTTCAATTTCCAGTTTATATATATA
>JAPDSC010056143.1:58691-70206 GCA_026290005.1 Latrodectus geometricus | reverse complement strand
TATATAATGACTATTTAAAATTACTGCCAGTAAATTACAGAGCAAATTAAATTTCGATTATTTTGTATAGTGAGTACAATCATTTATCGAAACAATATCCAACTCTTATTATCACACTATTAATAGAGGCCTTTTTTGTATGATGGAGTAATCACATGTCACAAGTAAGGAAACTTGGAACATTTAGTTTTTTACAAACCAATATAGTGTTGAAATCATTTCCTTTAATGATTGTCTGCTTACCACTAGAATAAGCTCCACCAATTTGCTTATGACTGTCTGTTGCCGAGGTAACAAGACACGTTTTATTTTCGGCAGGAGGAGACAAAAATAAATGGACACTTCCTATTACTATAGCAACCGCAGCTAACTAGACTATTTGGCAGGAGGTATTCTTGTGGTAGATAGACAATAACTCTAGTTAAGATGGATAGAAGAGAACAGCACTTAGTTTATTTCACTCCGAGAAACATTGTCTTATTATAGACATGGGCAATACTTATAAATATGTTCAATAATCTTCTCTCCTTCACATGATATCTTTCGATTTCTTACATTTTTATGTAGTTTCATCTTAAAAAGAGATCGCTGGCTATTTTTAGTCTATAAAAGCTATTCTTTAATGAATCTCAATTGAAAAGGAAACATCCATATTAATAAAAGTAGAAAATTTGTGTTTGTTTTAATAAAATGAATTGTTATGAATTAATGAAAATTTCATTAATCTATATATTATTTTCATGATTATTCCAGTTAATATAGAACTTAAATGAAATTTTAATCATTCCTGTAAGCATTTATATATTCTTTGATTTCATTCCTTTATCCCATCACTTTTTTTTTATTGAAAAAATAAGAATGAAATTAAATTTATAATGTATATTAAAATAAATACATTGTGCATGTATATAATATAATTTTAATAAACATGATATAAAAAATTTAACCACATCCTTAGTATCTTCCTTAGCACGTCCCGAGTTTTTTCGTGATTATATGTATTGCGATTAGTTATCCCGAATATCTTTGTATAGAATTTGACAGTATGATTTGTTTCATCGCGCTTTTATTTTGCTTTGTAGTTTAAAATGAAAAAAATATTGTCATTTCAAAATTAAATATCTAGTGGTGTTTTGAATTTTTTAATAAATAGTTTGATTATAAATTGATTTTAATAGTTATTACAGTCTTAACTAATCGAATTGCGAAAAATAAAAAAAATGTGATGCTTTCTGTTGTTCCTTTTTAAAAATACTAATAAGAGAAGTGGTTCATAAAAAATGAAAGTTATCATGTATTAATATTCATAAAAGCAAAAATACTTATAAAAATATATATTTTAAAATTGTAAATTTTATATTTTTATTAAGATTTTATAAGAAGCATTCCTTACTCGATTAAAGAAATGTCAATATTTTTTTAGTTAAAAATAATTGATATTGTGTCATCACGTTTAACTGGAATAAAATTAAAGTAAAAGATAAGGCATGTAGTTCTCTTTTTAGTCACAAGATGGTGTTGCTGTGCAGTACAATTGGCCATGCTTATATTCTGGACCTTATAAATATTACTTATTCTTATGACTGATATTCCTAAATATTGCTTTAATCTTTGTAAATAATATAAATTGAAAGAAAATTTTCATAGGATTTTGTGTTTGTGAATTTAATCCTTAGGCAAATCCTTATATATTATTCCTCAGGCAAAACAGTAAACAAATGTTAATCAAGTACAGAAATGTGATTCAACTTAAGAGATCTGAAATACTAGATCTTCTCCAGGATACTCTGAATGGTGATAAACACATATTTCAAGTCATTCTAAATATGCATTGGGAGCCTCCAGATTTGTAAGTAAATTACAATTATTTGATTGATTAAATATATTTATTATCGCTTATGCAAAAATACAACAGAATAACAATTTTTTTTACATATAAAGAAAGATAATAAATATAGGGAACTTATTATATTAATTAATTACAATTTTCGGCATCCATTTAGTGCAGCCAGGTTTTGCCTAAATATAAAAAGAGGTAACTTTGATATCTTAGCGACAAAAAAAAAAAAAAAAAAAAAAAAAAAAAAAAAAAAAAAATTTATTTTAAATCTTTTTTTTTTTGATAGTTTAAAAGTTTTTTTAATATCAACGATACCTTAAGGAACGACTGGTACATATATTGTTTTGTGCCTGCAATGATAACTCGAATAATAGGATTCAAAATCACCTGATTGTGTAAAAGTTTAGATTCCCAATCGAAGGGAGGGGACGGAGGAAACTCTGTAAATTCTAGAATCTTATAATTTTTAAACTTTAGAAATGAAATTTTTTCCGTACCAATTTTTTTATTTTATAATATATTTACTGTATTTATGAGAGTAAAATTCATCATTCAGTAAAATAATAATGAGTTAAATATTAAGGACATTTAAAGCAAACAAATGAAAATAGCTTTTAATTACTTAAATTATATTAAAAATAATAATGAACATATTTTTTAGTATTTTCGATACTTGAACACTAAATATTTGAGTTGATAGCGTAAAATATGTATTTCAATAATAAAAAATAGTCTTTGATCTTGGAAAAAATACGAAATTCAGATTTTAATTCAACGTTTTTACTATAAAGTAAGCCATGAATAAAATAATTCATTTACTATAGCATTTTATTAAGTACCAATTGAACACTAATCATAGAAAAATTATAGTAAAAAAAAAAAAAAAAAAAAAAAGAGTGATTAAAATAAATATGAATTTTATACTGTAAACTAATTTTTGAATTTAAGTTTGCTTTACATTGTTTTTAGTACTTGTGTGTATGTCTTAAATACACTAATAATCATAAATAAAGGAAAAATTACAAAAATGACGATAATGCAAAATGTTACTCATGGAATTTAATGAAACTTATACACATTGTTGTACAACACATAAGGAGCATAAAAAGAAATCACCAGACAATTATGGAGTTATAAAAATTAATATATGTATACAATGAACAAATAGGAGGTGTAAGTATGGAAAAGTACCTTTAATATTAGGTATGATCCCTGCGAAAAGCAATACAGCATATGTAGCTATGTACGACGCTCTCACTTACATAGTCTATTGATTGTTTAAGAAGTGCGAGACATTGCTCTTCCAAAGCAGTTGAAAACGCTGTTAGAAACGTTGTTAGTCCTCTTAGGAGGATTGAGAGCAGTCACACGTCGTTCCCAAATATGTTCGATTGGGTTAAGGACCGATTATCGAGCTGGCCATAGCATGCACTCAATTGTTTCCTGCTTAAGATAAGCATCAACGATGCGAACCCTATATGGTCTCACATTATCATCCCGTAGCACGGAAACATCACCTATTACTCCGCCATAAAGGCGCACATAAGCATTCAGGATGTTCTCTCTATAGGTGTGAGCATTAACATTTCTACGGGAAAAGACATGGAGGTCTGCATCCACTTAAAAAAATACCATCCCAAACACAGACGCTACCTGATCAGTATGCATCTCTTTCACGGATGTTTGATGGAGGAAAACGAGTTACATGTTCTCTCCAAATGAAAATGCGCCTACTATCCCTTTCGTGGCAAAACCTGAACTCATCCGCAAAGAAAACAGCATTTTACTGACCACGCGTCCAGTGGATATGTTGACGAGCCCAATACAAATCTTTTCGTTTATGGCATGACGAAAATGGTCACCTCGTATAAAGACCACTTTCATGAAACCTTCGAAACATGGTTGATCTGGATACCAATCTTCTTGAGAGAGTATCTAAGCTCATCCAGAGTTATAGCTCTATTCCTTCGTGCGTATAATGACAAATAGCTGTCATCGGTACTCGTGATAGCGCATAGCCATCCTTTGCTGAACCTCCTGGATGTCGAATTCGTGGTTAGAAATTGTTGCCAAAGTCTATGAATCCCAGATGGACTCCCATTCAGCCCTCTAGCCACTTCTATCTGACTTCTCCAGTCTCTAGTCTCCCGATAGCTCGTCGTTTGAACGAACAGTCGAAACTGTTCGTTCAAATTCCTAGAGGCCACTGTTGCAATTTCGCCATACCATATCTCTAATCTCAGACATACGGCGACAAATGTCACCCTGCTTTGATACATCCATTTTTAAACTCCTCGCATATGACGTATTCCGACAGTAGTGCCACTATTTTGCATAATGTCATGCTGTTTAACTCTTTTTACCTACGAACATATTCAAATTTTATTGAGATTGTCTTATTTTTAGGAGAGTTATCGGTATTTTTGTGATTTTTCTTTAATTCTTGGAAACTAGCGTATACGATATGTGAAAATAAGAAGTAAATTATTTCTTTAGATCATTTCTCGAATCAGAGAATTCCACTGAAAGTAAGTGATATTTCAATATCTTATTAAATATGACTCTCTTTTATTTCTTTTTCAAGTCTCTTATTAAATGACTTTATTATTTAGTTACATTATTATATAAAATCTCTCATTAAAAATAACCCAATTGACAATTATATCAATTGAAAATAATAAGTATATTTAAGTTTGCCTTCAGAAGATGGATAGAAGATCTCGCCTAATTCGATTTTTCACACATTTGTTTTTCAAGTGTCAGTAAATTATAGTTATCTCAAATTGGCTACTCCTAACATCTATTAACACTAAACACACCGGGGATTTTTTTTATTCGGCAAAATTAATGGGAAAATGGGTCAAATGACCCCTTTCGGTAGTTTTAGTGTTAATATAGCAAAACCTTAATATTTGTCCAAGTGAGTATCGACTATGTTTTCTTTGATTTACATAAACTTTCCGAGATTTTTAATTCCATGTAGTTCATCGGTTTTTAAATATTGAGCTACAAATTGAAAACAAAATAAATCAGTCATAAAATTTTGAAATTCTTTTAATTTGAGAGCGTCACAAAACTGCATCGAGATGCATAATATAAAAAATGTCAATTTTATGACATCACTTTGCATAAAAGCGAACAGTTTTAAGCCAGTTGCTTGGAGGAAATCTCCATTTAAGAGAAGTCCATTAAGCAGCTTTGAGGTAACTAAAGAGAACAAATGTTAGACCATTTTATGCAAGTCAGAGCTGTATAAACAATTTCTAATTCACGGTTAAGTTTCTTGGAAATCCATCAAAAGTAATTGAAATGTTACGCTTGATTCAGATGAACAGCTTGAAAAATAAAGTACTGATTTCATCTCAGAATCAATCCATAATTATTTTTTCGTAGCAGGAGGGAAAATATCAGTCACAACCGTAAAGAGAAGGCTGAATGAAAGTAGTCTGTATGGTTATGTTCCACTTAGCTTCCTCCACCGAACCAAGCATTTGAATAAGACACGTAGTCAGTTATGTAAACTGGCATGAAAAATCACTACAGGAGTGATTTATTCATTTAGGAATCCTAGTTTGCTGTACTGAATGATTTCGACACAGTTACGCTTGGAATAAAAAGAAAAGAAGCACATGCGGAAATTTTTTTTAAAAGAGAGAATATAAGTAGGATTATAGATTTGTATTTTTTTTAATTCTTAATGCTCTGAGGTAAAAATATTTGTTTTTCTTACCCTATGAAATCAGTTTTCAGTACCTTCATTTTACAAGCAAATTATGCTTTCTGTCTGATTGCTTGTCCCTTGCATCAATATTTAAAAAAAAAAAATATGTAAAACAAATTATGACTAGACCAGATATTTCTTGATCTTCAATCGATTTAGATACGGGAGATTTTCACAGAAGGCATAATTCTGACTTTCGGCTCCATCTCCAAATCTTTATTGGCTTAGATCTACTTTACATGATCAAAGAACATTCCGATCTATACAATTCGCTGTTAACATCGCAAACATCATGAGACACTCCCAAAAACAAGCAAAGAATAATCGGTGAATGGATAAGATTTCCAGTAATTACTAATCACATGAAAGCTTAGAACTGCTTTATCTGATTATTGGCCATTGCTATCTAGAAAGTTCATTGATAATAACACAAGAATGTAAAATAAATCTGTATTTATCAGTCTGTAAAGCATACAGGAAATTATCAAAAAATTGATCAAAATATTCCCGACTGTGAGTTCTATATTGTTATTTGGAATGATCATATTCATTATTGAGAAATTTGTGGGATGCAAAAAATTTGGATTATTAAATAAGTAATTTTTGCAATACTTTTTGTGCAAAAAGTATTCGATAATGATGATTATTTTTAAAGTAGTAGTTATTTTGATCAACATAATTAAAATACTATAAAAAAATAAAGAAAGAATAATTACTACACGCGCGTGTTTCCTTTGCTTTTACGACACAATGATGAATTTTCATACTTATACTCTAATCACTTTATACTTTTGTTCTAATATCTATTTTGTATTATTAATAACATGCCAGATCCTACAAGGAGAATCTCATGCTTTTAAATTTCTGCAAACTCGAGATAAATTAATGTTTTTTAAAGACAGAGGGTTGGATTTGGACACAATTAAGATCGTGCTGAGTGATCATACGCAAGTTAAAAATTTTTAACATGTGTCGTTTCATTATCTTTTCCTTTTTCTCAATGAAAGAAATAGGATGGAGAAAGTGACATTGAAAGTATTGATATCGTCACTTGATCCAGATTTGGTATCACGAAAAAATGCCCTCTGAATACGTTTTTGAGATATCTAAGCATACTAACAAAAACTCGATTATAAAACAAATACTTGTATTCACTTTAGAAATACATAAACAGGAATCAGAGACATCAGAAAATTCTGGAAGAAAACATATCAAGACCCTTCGAGATGATGAATTTGCTGAAGCATTTCGACTTTTGGTGTCTACTAGAGACTTGGAAATGTTATTAAATACTATTGCAGAAAATTTGGTAAGCCACAGTTTTGTTTTAAAGTAATATTTTAAGAAAATATAGCTTTGGATTACTAAATTTTTTTTTCTTTTTATCCAATAGGGCTATATTTTAGATTTCGAGTGGGTGAATTACGCAAAGCAAGCTCTGGAAATTAAAAATGAAATTAAATGGATCGAATTATTCAAAGTAAGTTTGAAGCTATATCTTTCAGTCGAATAATTTAAAATCTACTATTGTCCATTAAAATTTTAATATTATGAAGGAAAGCACAAATAAAGAAAAGCTATATCTACTATACATGTGAACAGTATTGTACATAAACAGTATATCTACTGTACATGAAGACAAAAAGCTTAAATTTGCCAGCAGTTTGGAATTTGAAGCTATGCAAAATTAGGGGAAACAGTTACCACCCCTGATTGTTAAGTGGTTCTCTTCCCATTTGGTATGGAGACAAACTGGACTTAAATGACAGAAATAACTCGCGACTGAGCTCTGAAAATCAGGTAGACAACAATAAAATATTTTCTGTTTCGAGAAATCCAGAGCATAATGCAAGAGCACATATGCACTCTTGTATTTCCTTATTGAAAAATGGTTATTCTCAGGCCTCAAAGACAAATAGAGTACAACCACAGGCTTACAAATGTCAGAAGTGTATTACTCACTGTTCAAACTACCATCAATCTGGACTATAGGTATGCGTGTCGTGCCTCCAATGACTACTCATATCATCACACCTGGTGCATCGCTCTTATGACGTTATCAAATGTAACCAGGAGACAAATGTTCTCCTGAGAAATTCAGACACATATATGGCTTTCGGAATGCGGCAAGCAGAACCAGGACTCGTCTGAAAAGAAGAACCATTCTTGTATCCAGCTTTGTCGTTGATCACACAAGATTTGCCATAAGAATCTATGCTGCATTATCAAATATGTCGATATTATGCTCCTGCATGATGTTTAGTATGACTCTCAGTAACTCATCGATTCCATATTCTCATAATACTGATTAGAATTCGACCCGAATGGCAATAACATTAAACGATCCTGCCTCTATTGAAATAAAAGAAAATTCCTTTGGTGTATTTTACACAAGCTACGAAGTATTTCTTATTCGAAAGCATGACACGAAGTATTCTGAGAAAACTTTACAAAAGGATTTCCGAATGTAAAATACATCAAAGGACTTTTCTTTTATGCAGAACTTTAGATGTTATTGGTAAAAGAACTTTTTCTTATTCGAGGCATAATATAATATTCTGAGAAAACTTTGAATTTGGTGATTTCTGAAAGAAAATCCTTTTTAACAAACTTTCGAACTAATTTTTAAAAGTGCTAAGATTTTATTTCTTCCTCCTGTGTTTAAATTCTTGGAAAGGCTAATCATTGGTGTATTTTAGCCTTTTTATCAATAACGTTATTTTTATTTTCCTAAAACAATACCATCCATTTGCTGCAATTTTAATAACCAGCAGTGTATAATAATTACGTACCAAAATGATATTATATCATATCACCCTCATACTATCGATTTTGAGTTTTATTATTTTGATTCGTATATCGAAGTTTAGTTGCTAATTTTAATAGATAGATAGATCAAATTCAGTATATATATTTAGTTCAATCGATAGTTAGAAGTAGTCAGATTCAATAGATAGATAGTGATTTAATTCAAATTCAACAGAGATAGTAAATATGATTGATCGCGCGCTTATTGATTTCAAATTTACAAAAGTGGTAACATTAGTAGAATCAACAAAAAACATGTATCAATTTGTTACTTTTAATATATTTATTGAAACCTGAGCTCACAATTAGAAAAGTGAGTTTGTTCTATAGCCATGTCATCACTAATAATGATGGCATAATTTAATATTATATGATAAATTATGTTAATACGAAAACACTCATCTATATCTATTCTCATTTTCGAAAGTATAATGGTTCAGTGAATTCAATTTTTAAAAATTAAGTATTATTTCATAAAATAATGTTAGAAATTGTTATTATTCCATAATAACAGTTTCTCTATTATATTTATTGCTTCCTGAATGAAACTACAAAATTAGAATTTTAATAGCATACCACTCAAGGAATTAGATATTTGCATTAATATGTTATTGAAACAATGTTTTTTACCATATGTATCTGAAGATAATACTTCAATATGACGTTTCTTTGAAGTACCGCTAAACAGTGGGATGTCAAATTTTAAAATAGATTGCAAAGTAGTAAAATAAATTTTAATTATTTTATTCTTGTAGTAAATAAGCAATTTTACTTATAATCAATTTCATAAGCATAAACTTTTAAACCCCCTAAATTTTAATCAAAATTTTAAAAGAAACTATCAAATTAACGACAGGAAACATAACAGACTTTCATGCTTTTAAAGTAACTTTCATTGACTCTATATTTAGACGCACTGTTGTCAAATTTTTCACATCTTCTAATCAACCATATGATTTCATATTAGGTAATGACAAAAAATTTAAAGCAAGGTATTTAATTTCAAAGTTATTTTACTGGAAAAAAGATTAATTTCTTTGGCCCATTCTACATCATTTATTTCAATGGGTTTTAGCGAAATAATTTCAATAAAATAAAATAATATTAGGTTGAGAAAAAAGAAATCCATTATTTTTTCGGTTGATAGCTGTAGAGATATATATTTCGTTAAATATCCATCAAACAATTTCAGATTAATCCTGGTTGAAAAGATAACATTTCCCACAAAAAGTCAACAAAGATAAAATTTATCACGTTTTACAGTTTTTCTTTGAAGGCTAAGTGGCTGGAATTGTAAATGGTGTTTATGGTTCCGATATTGTATTAGCCAATTACTTGCAATTTTAGTTTCGTTGATCTCGCACAGGTAGGCTCGTCATCGAAAATGTCGATAAGATCAATAAATTGCTTAAGTGGACAAATATGTTAAGTCTTATCGTTCGTGAGCTAAAGATTAAACATGAAGTAGTTTGCACCATTTTCACAAAGTGAATAGGAAACATATCAGAGTCTTGAGAATCTAACGAAAATAATGATTTGAAATAAATACGCTCTCTAACTGCCAAGAAAGTAAGTTGAACGCAGGTTCACTGGTTTTTAAAATCCTAGATACACATACACTAATTTCAGGTCAGTATATTAAGCTAATAATGAGGTTTCTCATTAAACGTAATCGGTATATAATGGGCTAATTGTAGGCTTTGGCCCCATACGATTTAGTACCACCAGGGCCGGCGCTAGCAGCTACGCCGCCCAGGGCAAAGAGGTAAAATGCCGCCCCTTTATAACAAAAATTAAAAGAGATAACCTAAACCCTTTCCACGATTAATGGTAAAATAAAACGAGTAAAAAAATTGCAATCAGAAATGTTGAAGTTTTGATTAGCAAAAAAATACTAATTTATTTATTTATGTTTTTGGCACTAAATTAAAATTAGGGTTGCGCAGAAAAAAGGAAAGAGTCATTTCTGGTGCATAATTATAAAATACAGAACAGATATTTAAAAAAAAGTAAAACAAATTATAAAACCACAAAATATTAAAACTTTATTACATATTAAAAATACATTTAATTCGAGAGTTGAAATTAAAAGTGTTTTTTTATCACTTTTAATTCTGAAAATTGTTTTATAATTTTTTTAATATTAATTTTTTCAGCCAGGTCATGTTCGACGGCTATTGTTGTTAAGCCGTTTAGTCAATCCTCGGTAGTTGTGGAGCGTAAAAATTTTTAATTAATTTTAATTTGGAGAAACTCCTTTCTGCACTTGCCACACTTATTGGGAGAGTCAGCAATATTCTTAAAACTATACCAAGATTGGGAGCAAAATCCAGGTTCGATAGGAATTTTAAAATGTCAACTGGACTTTCTTTTTTGTTTAGCAAAGCCAAAACAGCTACTATCTCGTCTGCCAAGTCAAGCGCGTTTATATAGGACGAATTCCCATCAGTCAACACTGTTTCTATTTCTTTACAATACTTTATATGTCGTTCTGAGGATCTATAATCTTTATCTAATATCTTTTAAATCAGAAATATTCTATAAAAATTGGAAATAATTGCTGTGGGTACTGATAAAATCAAACCTGGATTCAAGTGCATTGATAGCTTTATCTAATGTAAAAAAAAAAATAAAATTCTGCCTTATATTTCAGAGCAGGATCTTCTATTGGATCATCTTTTGCCTCATAGTCGAAATAAACATTCATTCTTCGAACTCTATGACGTGGCTGGGTGAGCTCAAGATTAGCTGGTATGTCAATTTCGTCTGCGAGTTCTCGAGCATCGCAAAGCATTTCATTAAAGGCTCTGTCCGATCTAAGATCCTTGAAAAAATCTTTACAATTTTTCAAGAGCTCCATAGCAGATGGTAAATCCTTGTCTTTTGTCTGCAAGAGCTTACTTATAGGATTGATACAATTTAAGATTTTGTACCAAATTACAATGCAGCATAAGAATTTAAATTATACTTAGCATAAGCAAGTAAAGCATCGTATATCCCTCCTAATTGATACCTTAGTGGTTTTAATGCATCTATTCGGCTTTCCCAACGAGTATCACTTAGAGGTTTCAAAGTAAGTCCGGAAACATATTTTAATAATATGGTCTATCGAAAAGTTGATGAGGAAAAAAAAAAAAAAAAAAAAA
>JAPDSC010056143.1:14375-58681 GCA_026290005.1 Latrodectus geometricus | reverse complement strand
GTCTTTGTGAATGACTGTCAATCGTTTTAGAGTACTGTATTCTTTGAATAAATTCAATCCAAGACTTTTGACATTCGATGTTTTTTAGAGGTTTCATGTTGATTTAAAGTCTTAGCGAGGTGCTTCCAATCTTTAAGACCTCCAATAGAAAGGGAACTTAAAGTAGAACCAAAAAGAAACAAATTTTTGCTGTATGTTTAAAAAGCACCCTGTATATATACAGGATGTTAGGGGTTTGATTCCAAATATCTTTGTGCATAAAAATATAATTAATTTTAAACAAAAAAGTTTAGTATATCATGGGTCAAAACTCAATTGTTTTAGAAAGAGAAAATGTTTAAAAGTTTGAGAAATTTAATTTTAGGGCCAATTTGCCGCCCTCTAAGGTTGCCGCCCCGGGCAGGGGCCCGGCTTGCCCACCCCTAGCCCCGGCCCAGGTACCACAGAGTTTAATTTGAATATCAAAGTAATGTTGAAATTCAACTTTTGTTCCAAATGTTGCTGATTTCACTGAATAACATGCATATTTTCTGCAGGTGTTTTTCCTAAGCTTCCTTAGTTGCGTCTTTCAAGTTCAATACTGTGGGATTAAAATTGTTGCAAAAAGTAAAACTCACAATAAATTAAGGAAAATGTTTGATAAATAACGTAAAATTTAGTATGCTTTAGATTAAAAAGTATCTAAAAATCATCAATGAAAATTTTGTCAATGCATTAGGTGTTCAAGATTGATTTTGCTCGAGATTTAAAAGCTTTAAAAGACTACATGATGAATTATACCAAGACGAATGATGCTGGAGAGCTGGTCATAGATAAAGAAGGAGCTGTTGATGGTTTTTTACACTTCTTAGAGCTGAGAAGGTGACGCATAGTTTTTTATAAACTTATCAAAATCTGGAAGTATTTTTTCCTGATTTTTTTTAAACAAATTTTTGATTCTAAATACTTCCTTAGGCAACAATTATCATCATGTTCTGAGCAGATAATTTCAAATGAATTACTATCAGAAAATTATGAAATATTTATGGAAAAGGTCGCAGGAGTTATGCCACAAACTTTTCTATGGGATAATGTCGTAAAACTGTTAACAAACTATCGGTATTGTATATTTTAGTATACTTTTGTGATTTATTTTTAATAAATATGCTAGGTATATAAAACATAAATCAAAGGACACAAAAAAATTCGAAAAATGTTAGCATGAATTCCAGTTAATGATTAGGATTAAATTATTCCCATGGTGTTCGTTAAATTAACACATTTAGTAAAATAAGCATTGAATTTTTTAAATTAAATTAAAAGAAATTATTAATTGAATATGTTAAAAATTTTCTAAATTGAATAATGAAATATTAATAAATATTATCAATATAAATATCAGTTTCTACCGATTTAAAACCACACAAAATAATTGTTTTTCAATTTACAAAAACTAGAATATTGTGTTGCAGAGAATTTTACTTTGCATATACTAAATATTATTAATCAATTTGTTATTTTACTGCGAGATATTTTCCTGATATAAAATCATTCTTGTTGATATTATGTTTTTCAATTAATTAAAATAATATACGACATAAATGAGACTATAACAATATTTTTTTTCTAAAAGTTGTGATCGTTATGATAATAAATTCTCTATGTATTTCAGAGAACTGTTAAAATCCAGAGGTAGACTGCTTGCAATGAAAGAAGACTTAGAAATGCAAAATTCAGAACTAGATAACTGTTTACAAAACTACTACAGCTTTGATATACCAGACTAACGTATTTCTACGATGAATTTTACAATAAATGCCAATTTTTTTCACATGAAAGTGAATTAGTTCACTTTTTATTCACATCTGATTTTAATCACTTTTAAAGTGACAGTCACGTTACACTAGAATAATTCAATTCAGAAACCTTATATTTTAACAATCACCATGTTATACGAGTCATTTATAAAACATTCAAATGAATGTGAAATTAGAGGTTCTCATTCCAGCTTCCATAATATATTTTACTAAAATACAATATTTATATTAGTTTTCTGAAAATAATTTTTGGTGTGTGTCATTTGAGGTGTGCAATACAGAGGACGCTTGTTTTTACGAATCTTTAATTTGCGAACACTCACGACTTTACAAACTAGTGGTTGGTCCCAAACATGGTCCTATATAGAACAATAATTTAATTCTCATTTACGAACTAAAATTTTGAAAAATCTCTTTTTACGATATTTTTTTTATATTTTTCATTTGCGTTTTTTTCTATATTATATTATATTTTTAAATTTTATTGAATCAATGTTTTTAATAAGGAATAGTAAGTCCTTTTCGAATATGGATAACTACTGCACTGGAGATGTTTAAATCTCGGTATGAATGAACAACACAACAATGAGTAAGCAATTGTATGTAATGTAATCTAATTCTCATCTTACAGTTAACCAATAGCTTCAAAACGTGGTGACATTTCGTGAATTTATTTGGGGTGCGAGTTTTTGAGTCCGAATATGAGAAAAGAATTCAATAATTGGAATTACATTCTAATAGTTAGATGTGTTTTGGGGGGGGGGGGAGAGTTTTCAAAAGTTAAAATGGTAACAATCACAATTGAATCAATATTTTGTGATTTTTAGAAGAAAAAGATTACTTAAACTACAGTTGGAGAAGTTAAGAGAGAAACTTAAATGTTTGTTGTCCGATTGTAGAAGAAACGGAAATTTTGTAACATATCATTATAATCAAAAATATGACAAAATACATTTGCCAAGTGAAGTTCCAATACTAAGACAACTATGAATGAGATCTTTCTTTTCACATTGTATTTCGAAGATAAGTTTCAATCTTTTAAGAACATGAAAAAGATCGTTCACACAGTTAATTGAAATCATTGGCACAGTTAAAAAAAAACTTAAACAGTTCGTTATTAGAAGAATATATTATGTTGATGTTTCTCACTGAGAAAATTTAAGCTGTTTTTTAAAATTACAATATTTTATGCTTGCAGATTTCATCATTAAATAAAACAACTGTTTTTAACTGCACAGCATCAGATTTTCTGGAAGTTATTGGAACATTCTGCTCTCCTGGATGCAAACAATATGGAAATAATGACAATCAAAATAGATAAGTCATTTTTTTGATGATTCTTTGAATTTCATTGGATATTGAATCTCTAATTTCATTTAGAATTGTAATTCTATTATATGATTTAGCATCATTGTGAGGAATTTTTTCAACGCCTAATTTGCTCCGGATATTCTTTTCATTTTTGGTCTAGAGTCTGTCTCATCAAACGTCATCATCACGGTCATTTTCAAAAACTTTTTCAATTAATAGCCAGTCTTTATCTTTCGAATTCAAAATAACTACCACCATAATTAGAACTTATTTTTTCATCAAGTTTTCTCAAAGCAACTCTTTAACATGCACAAAAAATTGGTTTCAGACTTTTCAAGTATTTGCACTTTTCATCAACTTAAAAATTGCACTATGAAATCCGATAATAAACTTCCAGTAAAATTTATCAAACAACTTTCAGAGCTTTAACGAGAATCGTCTTAAGATTCAGGGAATTTAAAATTTTTGAATTATTTTCGACCATTTACTGAATTTGTAAATTTAAAATGCGGATTGTATATCTTTCATTACAAACTTTAAAATCTTTGCAACGAAAACCACAATTTATTTGATGGAGGATTGTATTCTAACCATCTGTATACGCATTGTACCATTCTTCTAAACTTAAAATTTTTTTTATCGAAAGGGAAAACGAAAAGTTCAGGTTGATAAGGTGCTTAATTTACATTTCCTTTGGAACTGAGAAAACTATGAAAGATTATGACTTACAGGCAAAATTATAGAACTTAGTTAAAAATCTTGGGATGTGGCACAGTTTTAAATTCATTATCATTCGTTCTCTTTTGAATGAACACCTAGAGTATTTCCTCCAGTGTCCAAAGACACAAATATTTATATTAAGTTTTTGGGAAAAGACCTCAATTGTCAAACGACATTCTTTAAAGCTTATAATAAAAGTCGGAGGGGAAAAAAAACTTTTTAACATAAATGGATGATTTTAGCATAATAACGTTCAGCTTTTTTTAACAATGGAGAAAAGATATCGTTTCTAACCAATGAGAGAGTCAAAAGCAAATTCGTAACTTTTCGTACTAGTCGCTTGGTGACGTCACTTCTAACCACGTAAGAAATATTCGCCTTTTGATGCAAAACTGTCAGACAGGCATGTATTCCTGGACTGGCCAAGAAAAGTGCAATAAGCCAAGAACAGCTATTCTAATTGAAAGAACGGTGCCAGTGGAATCCTCAAGGCGTTGAAATATTTTACTGACGTTGTCGGTATTGAAAAGGACGGCTGAATGATTTTGATGTTTCTTATTTAAAGCAACCGTTTTTTTTTTTTTTTTTCAAAATAGAAAATAAAAAGTTGAAATGTCAAAATTATTTTCATCATCCAAAAAGTTTGATTATAAGTGCAAAGACATTTGATAAGAGCCGATTATGTTTAGCAATCACCTAATGAAATAATGAGCAATGTACTTGTCAATCTATTGTTAGAATAATGTTGAAAAAAAAAAAAAAAAAAAAAAAAAAAAGACAGCTGTGTTAATTTTTTACGCAAGCTTTATTACCACCGAATAAGCAAAAAACATTTACCTGATTTGAGAAAAAAGTTCTTGATTCATGAACCATCCTTTTCACCTGCAAAGAAATCCATAGCTGCCCTAAATTTCAAGAAATTTTTTAATGTTGACCCAAACGTAATTTGTAAATCAAAAGAAATTATTGAATTATTAAACGATTGAGAATAATGAACTTACCATGCAAGATTAAAAAATATGACGTATAGCTGCGATAATCTACAAAACAAGCAGACGAATGGCTAATATGAAAATACCTTTATGAGAAAAATAGTAAAATGCTTTGCAACTTTTTAAAGAGTGATTTTGAAACAGAAAAAGTTGATTATATATAATACTTAGCACGATTTTACATCAATAGAAATTTTTTTTAAAAAACAGTTCTTAATAGAGAGCAATATGATAAAAACACAGTTCATTAAATAAAATGCGATTTTTCACTGTTTTGTACTAACATTTCAGTATTGCGAAATGTTAGTACTTGCTATACTAAAAAGTAATTTTTCTGATTTGTGTCCCAACTTGCTTCATTAAGCAAAGTATTTCTTAATGAAGCAAGTTGGGACACAAATTAGAAAAATTACTTTTTAGTGTAGCAAGAAAGAGAATACTTAATTTTAACTTTTATAATTTTTCGATTAATGAAAACCAATCAAATTTTTCAAGACTAAACGATAAATATCTAAATTCATATGTACAAGCGTTCAGATATATCCCTTTAATTATTGGGAAAAAATTATAAATCTTTTAGGTTATTTTACTTTTAAATCTCAGCGTCATTAAAATGTCATAACTTCATAATCACTAAAAACTTGTTTCAATATATATATTGTAACTATTTTTTTTGGTAATTCTTACATAAGGCGAAAATTCCCTACCCAGTGGTTTCCAGACAAGCATCTTTTAACGAAATTTATGTCAACTATTTTTTTGTATCAGTCTACAATTATTTTCGTTGTTTAATGAAACTTATGATTCAATTTATATAGCAGACATTGGATAAATTTATGGGAAAATTTTTTTTTTCTCGTTTAAAATATCTTATTTATTGATTACAAAAATCTACTTTTTAAATTTAGTTTTTTTTTTTTTTTTTTGATTCCACATGTTTGAAGTGCTATTAAACGAGATAATCACCAATGATTGAGATCAAAATATTGAATTATCATTTAAAAATAATGCTCCCTTTATAATTATTCAGATTAATATTTGTATAAATATTTTATCAGTGTTTGAATTAATAAAATTACTTAGAACCACCTATGCTGTCAGGGAAAAGCTCCAATATAAATTTAAAACTAGAGCAACTTAGAAAATTCACAACAAGATGCTTAAGAAAATATTTTATATCATTTCATTATTATGCATCATTCAATTGAATACCAGCATTTATTTATAATATGAATAAACTTGCTTTTTTAATTGAAATCTTATTCTTTATAATCCAATATATAATTCTCCTAAATCTACATGATTTTATAAATTTTAGTCAAATAAAAAAAAAAAAAAAGATTTACAGAAATCTGTCCACAAAGAACAAATTGTATTTACCTAGATTAAATTAAGTATTAATTAACAAGTCATACAAATATGAAAAATGCCAATTTATTTAAATTTTACAAAAATTAATTTTCATAGATCCAGCTTTCTAATGCATGTTTATAAGAAACAAGCTCTTCATCTTTAAACCACAGAGAAATTTCTTTATCTGCACTAGGTACAGAATCACTTCCATGGATAATGTTCCTAAAATAAATACAACATGTACATTTAGATGAAAATAGCAATAAAAAGATAACAAATTCTATATTTGGAATTAAAATTGTTAAATAGACCACACAATATTAATTATTGAAAATCAAGAAATCAATATAACATTTTCCATAAATTTTATGGAATTACTTTATTTCATAAGGTTTAATATATAAAAAACATAACAATTCAAAATAGTAAAATCACTTTTTAAAACCTGGAATAACTTATAGCTAAAATATTTAGTTTTAAAGATATAAAGAGAAAGAATAACATGGATGTCATTTAATCTAAGTGTCCAAGATGAAAAGTAATAAAAATTATATCTCATAAGAAAAATTTTAGCTAAATTAATTGCAAAACCTTTCAATTTGTCAAATTTGAAACAAATTCTCAAACTAACGATTCACTTTCAAAACTTTCGTGCTACATTCAATATTCACTCAATAAAAGTAACACACAAAAAAGTAAAACAATCGTTTTTATTTTAGATCAACTATGCAAATTTCTTCAGAAATAATTTAAATTTTTATTACAATTTTTTTTATTTAATATGAAAAAGAACTATTCTTAATACAGGCTCGTTCAAATATTTTATACTCCCACTAAACTTTGCCATAGCAATTTATAAAATATTCTGTTAAATATATTAAAATTTGGTTATGCTATTACTCTTGTCTCTTATTTACCTACACACAGGCAAACACATATATAAAATTGCTTTATTGAGAATATGCAAATCTTGCAATATAGCAGTTTAGATAATAGCAGAATGTTATTGACACAGCATGTTTGAATCATTTGTAAATAAAAACATTTATATATAATCAGACTTTTAGAATATTATGTGTACATTTTATAGCTAAGATAGACTAATTTTTTCTGAAATTTTCAAAATGATGAAATTTTTATTATAAATATAAAAAAGTATCACATATGTAACAAAGATGGATGATTAATATTAGGATTTTTTAAAGTTTTTTCCTTCTCACAAATACATTCTATGCATTAAATTTATTCATTATAGTATGATTATATCAACAGTATAAAAACAATTTTAAAAATATTTTATGACAAGATAGTGCAACAAAATATACCAGATTCTGCACAGAATATTTTTGAATTTTATAATTTAACTGTTTTTCTGACAACGTGGTTGGTTGGGTTTTATGGCACAAGGTCCAAAATGGAATTGTTATGCCAGGAAGATATAAAGCAGAGATGGCCAAGACATCGACCGCGAGACCATCCCGATAGTGATCTGGGATATTAATTTATGACTTTTATCATAGAATTAATGAATTATTTAAAATAAAACTTTGCTACAGTTCTTGCTTTAAAACCTAAAACAAACTGTGGAAAGTAAGGCACTGAATTTTTCATTTTACAGTGGAATTGAATCCAAACAATTTGACAAAGTGGGAGGCTTAGATTATATCTAGTAGCCGGCACATGATAGCAACGCGCCGTGTCGTCTAGTCTACTCGTCACTTCTGGCTGTTTAATTTCACTTCGTAGTTAATCGTCTTACGTGGCAGGTCGCTTACCTCCTACCGCACTGATACGAATTTGTTTCAAAACTGTTGAATGTTTTTCAACAACCTGTCCTAAATGACTCAGCCAGGCACCCAGTGCTAGGAGAAGTAAAACATACCGTTATCACAATGAGTGGGAAGATTATTTCTTTTTTGTTATGGTGAAGGAGAAATGTGTTTGTCTCATATGTAACTCAAGTGTGGCATTACCAAAAAAAGCAAACGTTGAAAGACATTTTAAAACCATGCATTTAAAATATGTTACAGACTTTCCAAACGGCAGTGAGCTTCGAAAAGTTAAGGTGCATGAATTAAAGTCGAATTTACATTTACAGAGCAGTCGGTATTTATGAAACCAGCCACCAAAGCTAAAGCAGTAACAATGGTGTCGTTCAAAATTACAGAAGTTTTGATAAAGCGAAAAAACCATTCGAAGATGGAGAATTGATAAAAGAAGCTTTCATTAAAGCGGGAGAAGTGCTTTTCCACGATTTTAAAAACAAATGTGAAATAATATTGTCAATAAATAATATTTCTTTGTCGCGTAACACTGTGATGCGACGGACTGAAGCCATGAATAATAATTTGGAAAATTTATGAAATGACAATTTAAAAGCTTGTAAGTTCCTATCACTTCAATAATGATGAATCCACAGATATAAGTGACATTGTACAGTTATGCCTTTTTGTGAGAATGGTTTTCGAAGATATGACTTTAAAAGAAGAATTAACTATAATTCCATTGAAAGGACAAACGAGGGGACAAGATATCTTAGTGTTTACGCATTGCAATAAGCTCATATCAGCCACAATAAGATTAACTTGTCGCAGATATACAGTGTCAAATTTCATCTAAACAAATTGAATTGGATGGTCAATTTTTATGTATACGAATACTTTGATTATTTTCCTCAATAAATTTTTATTTTGTAAAAACTAAGCTTTTTCTTTTTTTTTTATAGAAAAATTAAGATATACCATTTTTCCTGTTACCGAAAATAAATATATAAACATATGTGTTATTTCTGCCATTGGTAGACCACCTTCGATTTTTTAAATGTGGAGTAGATCCCAAAAGTTTGGCCATCCCTGATATAAAGCATAATCAATGCAATTCTATTTTGTAAACTTTACTTTAAATATCATAGAAAGGCATTATAGAGCACTCAGTTTTAATTTTGCATTTTCAGTGAAATTCTTGTGATTATTCAAGTGAATATTTAAAAAAATCCTAATATTTCATAATTTCAATTGTTTTTTTATTAATAGAATTTAATTAACTTATTTAAAAAAAAACTAACATTAACTTCATGACATTGTTTATAACCAGCAAAAATGCCAAAGTATTAAAACACCAGTTTCCAGAGAATGATAAAATCAATATTATTTATGAAATACATTAAAATTTTTTTTTTTATTATTTTCTAGATTCCCACATTTCCATCATTTTTCTTACCTTCCCACATTAATGCACAGATCTCCTCTGAGAGTTCCAGGAGCAGCATTTAAAGGATTTGTGGCTCCAATAATGTCTCTACCTGTTTTGACTACATTGTCACCTTCCCAAACCTAAAACATTTTGGATGAAAATTAACATACTTATTAAATTAGTGGTTTTTAAAACATAGTATAAAAAGTGGAGTGAAATTGAATAGAATAAAATCATGATTAACTATAAATAAAAATTCATAATATGTTAGACTATTATACAATTATCTACATTAACATATTGACTTCTAATTGTAAGTCAAATGTCTTCCTAATTGATATGAATACCTTTATAAATGTATAATTACCTTTAATACATATTTATTAAAAATAACACATACTGTCACTTATTTTCCCAAGTTTAATTCATTTTTTCATTCTATCAGTTGTTGCCTAAATACTTAAGTACCACTTAATTATCTTTTATTATTTTGAAATCATTTCTAGTTAAATCATTAAGTATGTTATGTGGCAACTGGCTACAATTTGGATGGCAACAACTATCAAACTTTAATGATTGGCAGTCAACATGTTAAATAAATATAAATTATTAACTCCAAGAAAAGTTAATAATTTATACAAGTTCAATTAATTTTGTGTGTACCTCTTCACCAGAGTATTTTATAGTTTATCTCTTATTAATACTTCCATGGGTTACCATAGTAATATTTTAGCATTAGAAGTACATTAGTATTTTGAAATATCAGTTAACAGTTATTTCAGTTAATTAATTTTAATCTAAACATTCTAGAAGTACTATTTAATATTTCTTTTTTTTTTAATTTTAATAATTAAGTTGAACTTGATAACAATTTGGGATAAGTATTAAATTTATTGTGCCAAAAATTTGAAACTAAATAAATAACTTTTATAACCTACCTTTATTACCTGAAATATCTATAAATAAAATTGACAACATTGATTTGAAAATAAATGTTGGTTTTCTTGATGGCAATGTTCGGTAATAATGAAGTCAAGTATTTTAATTGTAGTTATCTTATGTTTAGAAGCTTTTGAAGACTAACTAATTTAGTTGAGATCATATGCTTAATTGGACTTACATGAGGATCCAGCGAAACATCCATGCTCAAAAGATTTCGAAACTAAATAAAAATTGATTACAGACTAAAACGATTCCTCATTTAGCTATTACTTTGGCATAGCTATCTTAGAAAAACGCTTCTTATGGGTAGCCCAATCAATGTATTGTAAATTTGATTTTATTAAAATTATACTTTAAATAAATATTGCTATTAGAAAACTAATGATCAACCTAATTTATCCTGATTCAACAAACGTGTGATGCTATATGGTTCAGTAATATTGCCCCCAATTTCCTTCAACTTATTTGTATGACATTAAACCAAATAAAAATGACTTTTAGATGCATAGCCCAATATAAATGCATAGAAATTTGATTAGGTCAAGCAGAGTTCAACTTGCCTAATGAATATGTATTTAAATATCGGTTTATTATTTTTTTTTATTAATATCCAGTTTCATTTCATCAAATACAAAATGAAAAAAATTTTGAATGAGAATACTTAAAAAGTTGTAAGAGAACTGTTTTAACTTAAGAATTCTGCAAAACTGATAAAATGTAGATATACAGGAAACTGCAGTACAATCTTCATTTTCAAAATATTGGTGCAGTAATACTTACCATAGGAACAACTGGTCCCATTTGCATGTACTGTACAAGACCAGGGAAGAAAGGTAAACTGGATAAATCGGCATAATGTTGTTCAAGCAACTGTTGAGAGGCCTATAATAAAAGAATCGATTATTATATGCAATCAGAAAATTTTTAAATGAAATATTAAAAGTGAATGATCAAAAACTAGTTAGGCTTAGTTGGAGAAATCAACATGCAAAAGTACTATACATCAATATTAAAACTATTCAACATCAAATTAGAAACGGAGGTTATTTTTTCACCAGACAAATCAATCCAATAATATAATGCAACTATACAGCAATGTATTTTTGACTTATTAACGCTGGGACACGTGGACACTTACTTGCATGAATTTCATGGCTACTAATTTGAATCCTTTTTCTTCGAACCTACTAATAATTTTTCCGACTAAATTTCGCTGAACACCATCAGGCTTGATCATAATAAAGGTTCTTTCACGAACGGCCATTATGGAACAAAAATATTAGCGTTAAATTCGAATTAAAAAAGGAATTATCTCCTACAGCAAGCAGACAAGCCGGTGTTGAGAGAAAGAAAGGGGTGGGGAGAAGAAAGAAAGAGAATACCAAGCAAAGAAATGAAAAAACATAAACAGAACTTATTCAAAGTGTTAGCTGTAACATTTTTCCACTAGAGGTCAGTAACACTGTAATAAGAATTAAACTTGTATTTATAATATTCTGACATAAAGTGTCAAATAGTTTCGATAATAAGTATTTAAGGATACAATTTTTGTTTACCTCTATTAAATAAAATTAAATTCATTAAAACAAATGAAGAAATTTATAATAAATGATTTTTCATAATTTTCAGTTCTACTGATAAGTTTTTTCATAATCTACAAATATAAAAGTTTCTTTTATGTTCCTAATAATTTAATGTAAGCATGGCATTGTTATGAGAATATGATTCTCTTTCTCACAGTACAATCTAATAACAAACAAACACTATAAACTTGCAATGTTTATACATGCAATCGTTGAAAGATTAATGATGTTGGAACAACTTTGATATACCCCCCCAAAAATTACGCGCCAAATCTGGCACTCCCTACGGACTTTTTAGGGTTGCCTTTCCATATTTTGGTGTTACCAATTTAGGTTTTTTCAGCTTTTACGTTTTTGCTGTTGCCAAATTTAGTATTTTCTTGTATTTTGTACCATTTTCTGAGTTTTTATTTTAAAGTTTTTTATATGTTAATTATTTGTATTTAGGGAGAATCCATCTTGGCGAGTAGAAAAAGGCGCCAAAAACAGGTATTATGATTGGTGAGGGAAAAAAAGTCGCCAAATTTCCGATTTGGGGGGGGTATATCAAAGTAGTTCCCAAAAAATATTTTTTAGATAATTTCTGTATTTTAATTTAGATATTTAATTTTTGAATTGTAAGAATTTTGACACCGTAAGTATGAAAATTCGTACTAAAGTGTGTCTTAATTTGGGGGTTTACTTATACAGCTGTATGGCCAAATCTGTCGTCAAACTTGATTGCCTAATAAAAGCAATAATGATTTAAATGTTTTATTTTATCTTTATTTATTTATTTTTCTTTGATATTATTGAACTTTTATAAAATGTAATGCTTAGTAAGTGTACAGTTTTTTTTATACATATATAATTTTGTAAACTTTGCAAATACTATTCAAATTTTTTTTTTACTATTTTCTTTAAATAACTCTGAAATATATTTAAATTAAACATTTGGTAAATATAATAATTATTTACTAAAAGTTTATTTAAAAGTTATTTTTTTATTATTTCATGAGGGATCACCTTGATTTCTAATTTTGCTTAATTTTGAAATTTAAATATTATAACTTGGAAATTTTTTTCCGTATAGAAAGTATTTATGACTAGATTCTAGAAACTTAATTTTACACATTTTATAAATATGCATATTAAAAAGAAAAACACGAAAAAAATGTAAAAAAGCAGTGCTTTACTTTTTTTAATTGTGAAAAAAGTTTTTAATTAATTATACTTAATTTTTTTTAAAATAATTTTTTATTTAATTTATTTGAGCAATACATTCCTTAAAAATCATCTTATGGAATATTGTTTGATAGAGTTTAATTAGAAACCAATAAAGCTAAGTAATTTGAATAATATCAATTCTCTCAATACTTGGTTTTTAATTAGGAAAACAATGGCCTATTCATTTAAAAAAATATCTTATGTAGTGTTACTACAAAACAATTATCAATCCAGTTATAAAGTACTATTTTAATAAGAATTAAACTAGTGTTTATTATATTTTACTCTTTATTAGCTGTATAATCATGTGCATATTTGCAGAAAACTTTTTATGCATTTCTTTTGGTTGGGGGTCAACATTAGTCTGTAGAAGAAGAGAAAAAAAAAAAAAATAAGAATAACATTGTTCCTTAATTTATTGATGATTAATCAGTATAAGATCTTCATAATCAGAGTTTCTTAATTTCTATACAGTACTTGTTTTAACTGATAAGTACATAAGCTAACATATTTGAAATAACTTGTATGAAAAGTAAAAGTTTTCATTAAGTCTTGTCTCTTTTATTAAAAGTTCATTCATACTCCAAATTAAAACAATTTATGCAGGAAAAATTCAATTTTAAAATTTTTCTTGCATCCATTCACATTTGCAATTCTTAAAAAAATCTAAGATTTCAAATTTAGAATTAAAATTTCAAAAATCACTTGTAAGAACTAAGCTAGAATATTTCTGAGTAAAATTAAGTAAATTGAAAAACTCAAATTTTTCAGACTTTTGATTTGAAACTAATAAATTACAATTTTTAATTTGAAAGTTTTTTTTTCCAATAATATTAACGTATATCTTTGTAAAATGCAAGAGTTATAACAATTCAGCCTCTATACATATCATAAGTTGTCATAGAATTTCAATCATTGACATGCAATTCAAAATTTGATATGTGACAAAATCCATTTTATAGCAGTAATCTACTGATTTGCCATCAATATGAGGTGTAGTGATATGATAAAAAATTTTATTTAGTATAAAAACCTTCAATTTTTATGAAATGAATTAGAATGTATCGAAAATTCAACTAGATTTATTTTTCTTTATCAGTTTATTATAACGTTTTATAAACAACATTAAATTTTGTTTATATTATTTTTGCATAATGGACTTGAATTAATATGCAGCATTTGAGCTTCATAGAATAACTACTCTATTTATGTAACTGCTTTTTTATTTATTAAATTTTCAATAAAAACTACGAAAATTTCTGAATTATTTGAAATTGGAATTACAAAAATTTCTGAAATAAATAATATTTATATTTTAAGATAAATCAATTCAAATTTTAATTGGTAATTTCATTATTTTAATGGAATTTATAAAAACTAAGAAGAAATTAGCTTTATTATTGTGCTGCTCATACAAACTTTAATTGATATTGCTGGCAATAATTTTATTTACTTGTAATATACAAAGAAATTCAAGTTTGGGTTTAAAACTACTTAAAACTAATATTTGGGGGATATATACTTATTGGTATTATATTTTTCATTTTTTTTTTTTTTTTTTTTTGGTTGTTTTTTTGTTATTTTTTATCAACATGTATGTTATTAATATAATAAATTTCTAAACATTTTGGTTTGAAAAAGTTACTTCTAAGGAGAAACAATTATTTTAAAATTATTACTTTTAATTTTGAAGAAGGCAAAGGAATTCAAAATATAACTCATATTCATTGCCTTAATTGTTTTTAATAACTTTATAAGCAAAGTACCTAATATAATGCAAAATCAAGTTACTTGTAACAATTCATACACATCAAATGTTTCCAAGCAATATTTTCAACTAAGATAAATGAATATTTTCACATAACTACCAAATTCTAAATGTAGAGATTATTTTCTAATTTATATTACAAGGCTTATGTGTGTGTGTATGTATTTTATTTTTTAAAATATTTTTTATATATAATAAATTTTATTTAATGAATTTATTAGGATGTTTAATTGAATTATTATCAAAGAAAAAATATTCTTTTATATAAATTTCCTTGAAATTATTATCTGCAATATATTAATGAGATGATTTTATTAAATATCTGATGACTTTTTTGTGGTCAAAAATTTTATAATAAATCATTAGATCAGAAGTAACTTAAAGATTCTGTATTTTTAAGTTATTGATGAAAATTTAAATGACTTAAAAAATTTTAAATATAAAATATTTTAGTCAATAATTGGACTGACTTACTTAATTAAAAGATCTAATAAAATGAAAAAAATGGAAATGTTCATCGAAAATGAAAATGTAATAAAATTTATTAAAATACAACATTTATTGTAACTGAAAATACATTGAAAAATCAGATAAAAATCATCTAAAAATTTTTTTAAAAGAAACTAATAACATGCAGTGAGAAAGGTGTAGAAAAAAGTGTATGAAATGACTAAAAAAAAAAAAAAATTTCTGAAAACTAAAACTAATTTTAAAGACACATAAAAGCAACAAGACTTATAACATAATATATAATGTATCTTATGGAAAAGAAAGCTGAGTAAATTTCTTGTTTTAAAAATTTCACTTTTGTATAAATTATTCTGATACCCTTTTATAGATAAGTAGAGTATATGCTAAAAGATCTTAGAAAACGTATATTAATTAACAATATATTTGATGCATTTGCTTCAGAATTTATTATTTAAATTATTATGACAAATTGTAAATTATGTTCTAGTCGTTAATTTTTTATATTTATTTTAGCACAATGTCCTGTGATAAAGAACTGGAGATTTCAAAAATAATTGAAAAATTGGTAACATCTGGACAAAAGACGTTAGATGATAATCTGATGAAATCTTTGAAAAAAATTTGCAAGTGAGAGGATTAGCTCATTTACACCTAAACTAAGTTTATTATCATTGCCAATCTTCAGTTTCTTTTGATTCATAGTATTTGTCATACTAAGCATTTAAACTGATACATATGAAAAGAATGTCATTAAATATGTTTTAATCACTGTTACAAGACTTTTCATTGTAAACTATTGACCAAATAAGAAAATTTAACATGTTAAAAGTAATACATTGCTTTTCATTTGGTAATTAATTTAATGTATTGTTTTTGCTAAATTTCTTTTGTTTCTTTTAAAACAATGTGATATAATGTTTTTTATTGTTTTTATTCCTTAGCTTTACTGTAAAATCCTGTTAAGTTGAATATAAAGGTATCCAAAACAAATTTGAAATGTTAAAAATTTTTAATAACAAATGCTATTTTATGTTGAGCTTTTAAGAAATTCATAGATTTTTGAGTTATTAAATTTTTACATAACAAAGTTTGTTTGTTATCAAATTACTTTCATTGTAATCCAGACAACTTGAAAAGAAAAATCTTTTCCAATGTTTAGGATTACTATTAAAGGACTGAAGCATCAGATTTTGGCATAACAAGATTTATAATCTTATTTATAATACTTTCCATTTTCTTCAAAGCTGGTATCATTAATTATGCTTATTAAAATGGCCTGAGATTCTGTTTAAAAAATGATTGTTTTTTATTTAGCTTGAAAAACAGAAAAAGATTATATTTTATGAAATTTTATAGTATTTTATTATTTGTGAAGCATATTTTAAATATTTCTTGAATTAAAAGTATAATTATTTTATATTGATGGTCAATCCTGTTATTAAATAAAAGAACAAAAAAAAGTAATTTAATTTAATCTGATGTATTTATTGCTTTAATATATTTTTATTTTCAGAGCCTCTAACAGATATGTTGATTATACTTATTATGCCTTAATGACACAACTGAGAAAAGAACATTCAGAAATTAGATTTTCATGCCTTTTGATAATCAATGAACTTTTTTTAAGATCATCAGTTTTTAGAAAACTCCTAGAAGCAGACTTAGAAGAATTTTTAGAATTAGTTGCAGAAACTGATCCTGAAAATCCTCTTCCCTTACCACGGGTAATATAAATGTTTTTATTTAATACACATACATGTATCACTAATGTCATTTTTCATGATTATGTAACTTCACCATAGATTATTACCTTGTATGTATTTATGTAACTGTTAATCAGTTGTTTCAGCCAAATTTGTATTATTATTTGTCATGTATTAATATCATGTATTTATTATTTGATTTGGTATTTCATGTTTAATGTCTTTAATATTCATATATTTTTAATTAATATTATTGTTTTTTTATTAGTTCTTATAAATAAAATATTACCAATTTTCTTAGTTTAATTATATTCTTCAAATTTTTATGTATTGTAGAAATTTTAAAAAATTAGTTATTTGTTTAATGGTAATTACTGTAAGGTAATGGATGTCCTATAATAATTATGTTTCTTAAAGTTTTATGATTTCAGAGCTACTTTTAGAATTATTTTAAAAGAAATTAATGTTAAATTTTACTTGGAAGAACTAAAGAAGTTAATTGAATCGCTTTTAACTATCTTTATTAAAAGTAGTATGATCATTTTAAATTAAGAAAAAGAATTTATGTTTAAAGCTTAGATTAGAATTTATGTTTAAAGCTTAATATCAAATTTTCAATTACTCTGTATTTTAGTTTCAAATCAGCATACAAAATTAAAAGGTTTGTTAAATTTCTCTAATATTTTGAAGGATATCAAACATATAATAATATGTCAAAAGGAATAATTTATATTTCTTGTTTGATTATAAATACTTTTATATAGTCTATGAATTAGATCAGAAATTAAAACCATATTATGTTTTTTCAGGGAAAAGTTTTTTTTTTTAAAAATTTAGGATTGTATTAAAAACATTGCATTTAATTGCATTGATCTCATGCCTATCTGGTAACAACACACAATGAATTCAGATTTTATCCGAAATGTGGATAGTTTCTGCACACTCAGGATGCCATCTGAAGTCAGATAATTAAAAACATATTTATTGTATTCATTTTTTGAATTAATCTTTTTCATTTAAATAATTAAAAAAAAAGCTTTTAAAATATTTGTCAGTTTACTTAGATTTATTATACTAGAAAATAATATAAAAAAATTTATGTTTTATGGTGTGGTTTTTAAAAATAAAACTAAATAAATATGTTGAATAAAAAAATAATATGAAAAATAATTAATATAATTATATCAATTGTTTTTAATGTTATTTTTTTTAAATTTAGTAGATAATAAATCTTGAACAATTAATAAGATTCTGGATAATGACAAGAAATTCTAAACAAATGGGATTTAAGTTAAATGTTATTATATTTGTTATGTTTAGTTAGAGTTGTCTAACTATAACAACAGCCTTAATAACATACAATTCAGGACTATAACATTCAGACCTACATAAGCCCTCATGACATTGTGCCTTAGGAGGCTGATTTGCAGCCTCTCTGGCTTAGTAGAAGCGTTTGTCTTATTAAATGCTACAATAAACTTAGAAGTCTTGGTTCTAGAAATAGAACCTCTATTCTTGTTGGAACTTGAAGCAACACTCAAAGACTAAAAAGAAATAGTCTCTTTAGTCATGTTCACAATAATAATATTGTTTTGAATGTCATTGAACAGCTGCATGTCACAGTGTATGAGTCCTTCTGTGGGTCTCGCTAATATTTTTTTCCCCATACAGACTTACCTGTTAAGATGAACTAGCAAAATGATTTTCCAAACTGTTTAAAACAACTGATTCTTGAGAAAATTAGTCACATTTCGGGGTGAGTAATTCACATGTTTACAAATGGTAGTAAAAATGATAGTGACTGTACTAGCAGTGATATTAACATCAAATTCCTAGATCGAGAGATGAAGGTCCAGAGAAGAAAACCAGGCTATACTGTTCAATCTTCTATTCTAAGCTTAACTCCCTCAATGAGGATCTAGAGCTACTTAAGTCTGTATGTGGTCTAAATGAATTTGGATCCTACCTGACAGCAAAAGCTCTATTCTACACCTGGCCAACTGGCATAGCATGAGATTTCTCTGAGTGTAAATATCCTAAAAAAGTCAAAAGCCTCTTTTTTTTCAACTGATCCACCTAGAGTGAATATTGTGTAAATGTAGGCACATTGAAGGTAATGAAATCACTGTCTCCTTAGAAAAAAAAAATGAGTGCTATTGATCCTTCATTGCATCCTGCTTTACTTACTCAATTGGAACTCTTCTCAATCACTAAAAGCAGAAATTAAATCACTTTGTTAGTCCTGCTTTTACACATCTAGTATAATAGTTGTTAAAAACTCTTCTTGGTGTTGTAAAGATCAAATAATTATTACCTGTTTTCTTAGTGGACACCTTCATTCTATGACCTTTTTTTTGAGAGCTCTAAACAGTATGAGACTAGCTTCTTAGACTCTATTGAACAGGCTTCTTCAAACTATATTTTATCATGTCTGGGCTTATCCTGACAATATCTAGCAATGGGTCTTTATGATAACTTGCTGCTAGATTTGGACTTTTTTAGAATGAGCAAATTCATAGGCTTGATTATACTCCAATATACTTGTACATCATCATCACAATTGTTTTAATTGATATTTTAGCTTTTTTTTTCATAACATTCTATTAACATATTAATTTCTTGTTCTTCAAGTTAATTTACATTATTAATATGATTAAAAACATTCACATTATTTGAAAGCATAATTTCTATTTTATTTTTTTAATTATATATTTTTTGAATTTACTTAGTTTCATTTTATTTTGAAATATACTTTTTAAATGTTTTGGTTTTTTTCTAGTATTTTGTTGTAAAAATTTAAAATACATTGTTTGTTGCTTTGAAGTAACTTTTTAATAGTATTTTTGGTATATTTTTTATCATCACATTGAAAGAGTTAACTTTCATGATTTTCATTTTATCTAAAAATTGTATGAAAGATTTACAATTAAATGCAATATATGTTATGCTTACAAATATTATATTGATTTGAGTTTATATAAGTACAATGTTGTTTAATAATATTAATCTTTTTAACACTACTATCATTTCACTTAGCAAAGAAATATTTTTTCAAATATTTGTATTATCTAAAATTTAAGAAATAAAACTTGATATTTCCTTAGTTTTTATGCTGTGTAGTCTTTTTCAAATGTATTTTACATATTTTATGAAAGTATATTTAACACATAAAATTAATTGAAACTGAAAGTTAAAATATCTCTTCATTTTCCCCAATTAATTTTGTATTTCATATCATATCATCTTAATAATATTTTAATTTATTATTAAACCATTAGTGAATTTGTTTTTCAGCCTGCAGCCAAAGATTTGAAATTGAAAGGTTTGGAATTTATGCAAGCATGGACGTCAAAATTTGGTGACAAATGCACTCGCTTAGAATTAGCTTTAACATTTCTCAAAAAATGCAGGAAGGTAATAAAAATATTTTTATTTAATTATAAATATTAATTTTCCTTCCTTTTATTATTAATATTTATATATTGGTTAAATAAGTTAGAGAAAGTTCAGATATTTCTAACATACACAAATATCTATGAATGTATTATTTTATAATAAATGTTTGTAAACATTATGTTAACCCATTTAGAATTACTGATATGATTTTTAAATCAGCATCTGAAAATACTTTTATTTGTTCTAAGATATTAATATGTAACAACTTATGAAAAGATGTTGCATATTCTAATTTAATACAAATATATTTATGAAATTATTGATGAAAAAGAGTGTAAAAAATGTATATCAATTAAAAATGTCATCTAATTACTTATATTTATTTCTGAATTTTATTGATTTATAAGTTTTTTATAAACTTTTTAGGTTGATTTTAATGATATGGAAGCTAGAAATGTTGCTCAGAGACAGCGATTGCAACAAGAACAAGAGAGACAAGAAAAAATACTAAATGAGAAAATCAAAAGAGTCCAAAAAGAAATGCTTGGTTATTACTTTATGTTGCTCTTACAGAATGTAGTGAAAAATTTTTTATAAAAATAAATAAATAAATTAGTATTAACATGTTTTAAGAATATACATTTAGTTTTTCTTTTATTTTTACATTCATAATTTTTATTACAGTATTTTACTGATTATTTAGTGTTGAATTTGAAGTAAATTAATATTATCATAGTTAATGATTAAAAGTGTTTCTTAAATTTATAATAAAAATAAGATAACAAAAACTGATTTTAACTTTATTATTATAAGAGTAAAAGTAAGCATGAGAATACATTAAGAATAAATTGAGCTAATTTATTCTATAAGTGACTGTTATTGATTTAGCTCAATTTTAACTTAATATTATTGATCCTTATCACTTATAATCAAAAGTATCAATAACAATTTCTTTAAATAAAGAAATTGTTGTTTTCAATTTTGTTAAATAATATAACTTTTCAATCCTCGATTTTTATATTTTGATTTTTACTTACAAAATTCAATTTTTTATTTATTTTTTAAAGTGGAAATTTTATAAAACTATAACAATTTTTTTTCCAATTTAATTTTAAATTAATAGAACCATGTCAGATACATATATCACTATGATGCAGTTTTTTATTTAAAAGAAACTTAATAGCAATTAACATAATATTATTGATTTTTTTTATTTATTATTTTATTTTTATATCATTTTAATTATTTTAATTTTGATAAAAATTGTCTCATTAATTATCTGAATTTTTTATTGTTTCAATTAAATAAAATCTGAAAATTGTAAATTTTAATAATCCTATGATTCTGCTACCTTTAAATGTTTTGTTACCAGAAAGTAAATCCTTTTATCCTATCAATTTCTGATTGTATGTTTTATTCCCTTTTTCCCCTATTTAAAGACTAATTTTTCCTGCAAGACTAATTGTCCAGATTCATCTCCCCACATACAAGCAGTCTTACTATTTATTCTTAAAAAAGATTCTGCTTTCAGATGAGATAATTATTTGCATATTATGATAATTTTCTGTTCAATAGTGACTTAATTAATAGTTTTATGACATAATTGCTCATATTATGTATAAATTCAATAAAATTATGTGTCAAAAATCAAAGTGAAAAAAAAAATTTAAAAAAAATATTTTTTGGGATAGAATTATTTAAAAAAAAATTAAATGTTTTATAAATTTGTTATTTATGTAACTCATTTTATTCATACTTTAAAAATTAAATTTTCAAAGTAAAATATGTCCATGAAAAAGTCTGAATTGTAAAGCATTTTAAAACTAACTGCAAATATGAATTATTTTGTCAAAACTGATTAAATCATTAATATAGTTAATGTTTATATTGTGCCATTATGTTCAAAATCAGCATTTTATTCCTTATTACATTTATGATATAAAATTTATTTTTCATACTATAAAATGTAATAATTTTATTTTGAATTATGTAAGATTTATTGTTTATATAACTTTTTCATAAATTGATTAATTAATTAATTTATTTTTTGTAAATTGATAATTTGTTATAATTTTTTATTGATAATTTATTTTGTTTTGACAACAGGCAAGATTTCCATTTTCATATATACATGTGATTTTTTTTTTTATTTAGAGGTGTCAGAAGAAATTTCAAATACAGTTATACAGATGGAGAACTGTTTCAAATTGTTGATACCTCATCCAACAGAATTTTTTTCACCTGAGGACTTTACAGTCTCTCATGCTAAAAATGATGTTGTTTTTAGTAATAAAAATGATCAAGATCAATTAAAATTTGATGAAAACGAGTTGTCAACTACAGATGATTCCTTAAGACATCATGGTTTACACAACATGAAAAAATCTATTCAAATTGAATTAAAAGAAGGTAGTTATTTTCTGTAGTTATGTCCACAACTTTGCAAATTGAGATACAATAATTTTAAATAAATAAGATGTTCCTTAACTACTGAAATACTATTTTTAATTTGTGTTGTACTTATTCTTTTATCATTCTTTATTTGTTAGTTTTTAAAATTTGTCTTATCAGTTTATTTTGAGATTTTTTAAATTATCTAGATACTGAAATCACAGTAAAAGTTAATGATGATACTCAGCCAATAATTGAAAATATTGAAGATTTATACAAAGAAATGAAGACTAGATTTTATCCGTCTGTTACAAGATGGCTTAAGGTACTTATTTTATTTCTATTTCTTATTTGTCCATCAAAAAATATATAAAACTAAAATCCTTAATTCATTAATAATAAGAATTAAATTTTTTATGTTTGATTTTTGAGTGATTTTTTTTCATTAAATCATTAACAGTGTCAAAGTTAAACCATTAACAGCATAAATGCTTAGCTTTTTATATAGCATGATTCTTAAATTAATGATATATTTTAAATTACTAAAATTTAAACAGTGAGTTTATTTATTCTGATTATATTTTTATTATGAGCATGCTAAAGTCAGCTGAGTCTAACTTTCTTATTTTATAACTAAACAAACAGATTTCACTTAACCGTTTATTAAATACTGTAGCTGTAATGGAATAGTTTTCTTAATTTATTTATATAAGTTTTAATTTATTAATATAAGTATATTAATTTTACTTTTTATTTAGAAATATAAATGAATGTGAAGTGCATTTTTTCATTTTACGAAACATTGGATTTGTAATTATTTAAACTTTGCACATTTTATATAAAAAGCAATTAATGTAAAATTCTATTTAAAATCTTTTACACGATTATTTTTCTTGAATTAAATGGAAAGCATATATTTTATTGAAAGCAGTCTTCAATAAATTTAAAAATTACTCTCTAAAAATTGGCTGGCATAAATTGCATAACAAAGTTTAAGTAATATGTTGAAAATTTTAGAATATAGATTCATATTTCACTGTGTAATTATGCATTTGTATTTACTATTTCTTAATTAAGTAATGAAATAATCATCAATAATGCCTTTATTTTTAAGATTGAATTTTTATAAACTTTGATAAAAATGAGTATTTAAATAATTTATAATATTAAATATTTATAATATATAATATTTAATAATAATTTTTTAATTATTGATAAAAATGAGTATAATATAATTTAAATTTGAATTTAAATTATAGATTCTTACTAAAGGCAGTGGCTGTACTGACAGTTTAAAAAAAGCTATAGATTTAAAACAACTTATTGAATCAACTTTTGAAAAATATAAAGAACTGAACATAAAACCTTGTGTATCAAATCAAGGTAAGGAAGCAATGCATTTTTAATCATTGTTAATTATTTTTCTAAAAGTTATGTACCTTTTTAAATACAAAACTTTCAATTCTTTGAGTTTATACAATTTCTAATAAGTGCAGATTTTTTTAAATATCTTTTGTGAAATTGATAACAATTATTAGCCTTATATTATTCTTTTGTCAATTTCCAAACAATTTTCTAAAATTTTATGTTAATAAAATATATTTTTAAGCTGTCACTTCATTAATAGTAATAATTCATAAGAAGTCGTTAATGAAATTATGAAGCATTTACAAATGATTTCATATATATTTTGTAATCTATGTTAAATTTTTAAAAACATTTAATTACTATAAATTTGTAAGTGTTTTTTAAACTGGAAAAAATTTTCTTGATATTTTTTTTTAAAAGAAATAAAAAACCCAATTAATAGTACTGCTAATAATAAAGCTTCATTTCCATTTTTACAAGTTATTTGTTATTAAAAGTCAGTTAAATAATAGCTCTTGTATATATCTAATTAATTTACAAAAAAAAAAAAAAAATGTAAAATTTATTTTATTACCAAGCTAAGGGATTTATCTGATTTTCCAGCCCAATTATATTTACCAAACTAATTTAATTAAACTGTTAGGCTATGGAATTTAATTTGACTTTAAAGCTAGACATCTCAATAAATATGCTTACAGATGATGATGATGATGATGACGATGATTTTGTTGAAGTGAAAGAGAAAGAAGGTTATGAATCTGAAGTAATCAAGGAAAGCAGATTTCCTGGTAAGAAACTGTTATATGTGTTTAATTAATTTTACTTCCATTAAAATTTTCTATTTAGTCATGAAATTTTTTTTTAATCGAAATTTTATTTGATATACTATATAATGCTTTAAAACTATAAAATTTGGGATTTTTTTATTTGGTTTTGAAAAGTATATTTTGTGCACTGATATTTGGAAAAATTGTATCTTTTAAATCTTTGTAGGAAATAAACTAAATTTTGTAATAAAATAAATAAATGTTTTAAAAACTTTTTTGTAAAATGTTTTTATTTTTACAATTTTACTGAAAATTATTTACTTTCAATAATTATTCATGTTTTGGATTTTTTATTAATTTTAGTCAAACCTTCTCAACCAAGTTGCTCTAAAACTATGTCTGATGTTGAAAAGGCCTATTTATGGAAATTGAAGCATTCTGAAGATGATGTTAAAGATCCTACTTCTGCTGCTTCAACTTTACAAAAACGAGCAATGAAGCATAAATCTCAGGAGAAAGAGTTAGGAATACTTCATATATTGTGTTAATTCTTTAATGGTAAAATTAAAATGCTGATTACCAACTTTGTTGTCTTAAATGCATTTTACCAATAATCTATTTCTAATTTTAGATTCTTGATCAATGTACCTGAAAAAAAGCAAAATAAGAAGGCAGAATTGTTAGAAAAAGCTCCTGTTTTACCATATGATATTGATTTATACCATTGGGAAGATGAGAAACCAGTTGTTCCTGAAAGAATAAAGTGTGTAAAGTATTATTTCATCATTTAAGATAAAAAAATATTGATGCAATCTTTTATATAATGTTAGAAAACAAGAAAAAATTATTTAAAAAAAACTACATAATTTATAATGTTGTTTAATAAAATTACATTCAGTATTATCAGAATTAAATAGGGCATGATAAAATAATTTCAAATTCTTAAGAAAGAGTATTCGTAGAATCCTAGTCCATATTTAAAATAAACATACTCTATTTTAATATATATCTTTAACCTGATTATTTATATTATTTTCTTTATGAAATTAGATTCAGATTAAGTAAATTATATATACTTAAAAAATACTTTTTGGTTTTTTATAAAATATGTATGCAGTCATTTATTTTTATTGAGAATTTTTTCATTTCCATAAAAGAATCAAATTTCATAAGAAATCTTATATAGAATTGTAAGAAATTTATTGGAATTAGCAGTCTCTTTACTTTAAATCTTTGACTAAAAATATTGTGTTGCACTACTTCAAAATATCTATTTAAATTAATATGATATTCTTAACTTAGGATTGTTTTAATGTTACCAATTAATGAATGTTAATAATTATTTTAAGACTAAAAATATTTTCATTTGGCTGATAAGAAAACTTAAAATCCTATATTTCTATTATAATTATGTAAAAACATGTATTGTACAGTTTATTTTTGAAAAGAACATACATTTTTAAATTTATGTCTATGTTAAAATGCTGCAAAGGCAAAAAATTATCCTTTTCTTTAAGTTTGCATTAATATTTTTTAACAAATATATAAATTTGTTATTATTTATAAGTCACACATCAAGTAATTTCTTTAATTAAAGTAAGAAAAACCATTTACAAGTGCAAGCTTTTAACATTTTTTAAACCTAATTCTTTAAATTTTAAAGAACAATTTCATTTTTATTCATGATTGTAAATGAAATTGAAGTCAAAAAGTGACGAATCAAATTAATGATTCCAAAATCAGGCTAATTAAATTTTTTTAGACTTTAATCTCTAATTTTTTTTTTCCTTTATTTTTGTCAAATTGTACTAAAACATCGTTATGTAAAATAGTTATCCGCTTAATTATTTAGTTTAACATTACACACACACACACTTGTAAAATTTCTTTTATAAGTATTAATTTTTACGTATAATTGATATTAATTCTGAATATGTTTTGATATATTTTTATGAGCATTCAGGTAATATAAATAGTGATATAGGGAGATTACTATTTTCTTCATTTACTTTATAAACAGTTTTATGTTTCTTAAATATTTTATTCATTACTTCTGATAATTATCACTTATATTTAAGCATAAAATTATTTTTTTATCAATATGAATTCCTAGTTTGAGCACTTGTAAAATAAAATATTAGCAATAAAGTATGATAAAAACAAATTATTCGCCTTTATTATTATTAATTTCTTCATAAATTTCTTTTTAATGGTTTTACTATCTATATGCCATTAACTTTAGATATGTAGCTCTCGATTTGTGAAGTTGAAGAATTTGAAAATTCATTTAATCATGCACAATGACAATTTGAACTTAGAAAACCATTAACTTTTAAACTATTAATTTGGTATTTCATCTATTTTGTTATTATTCATTAAATTAATGAATATCATTTGTAATCCGTCTTTCATTTTACAAAGGACTAATAATTCAAATTATAGTAAAAAATATTTTCCTCACTGGTTTTTAAAGCTATTTATTAATATTTTAATAAATTTTCAATGCTATTTTAGGGTTTCAAATGTTTTATTTTATTTTTTTTTATATTTCATTAATTCTTTATTGAAATGTGTTTACTATTTTATTATTAAATAAATTTAAGTATTTTCAACTTAACAGACTTCAAATGTAATTAGTTTGTAATTATAATATAGTCATTGTTTTAATTACTTAGATTTGATTCTCTACATAAATTTTGGGAATCAAAGGATGATGAAGAAGAAAGTGAAACTTTAAGAGAGGCAAGAATTAAATTTCCTTTTAAATTAGTTAGTGCTATTTAGAATCATTTTCTGTTAAATTGAAATTTTTTCTTCAGGTACAAGTTGCTAGTTTAAGGACTCGAAAAATAGATTTCAGTGGTAAGTTTGAACCTGTTAAATGGTCATGTCGAGCTCCTTTACCTAGTGGTAAATTGTGTCCAAGAAAGGATCGTTATAAAGTAAGCTTCTTTTTTCTGTACTGTATTACAAAATATGATTTTGTTACTTTATTAATATATAGAAAACTGGGATTTTTTTTTGTATCTTATGAATAGCAGATAAATATAATATTTCAATGTAATATTTTTAATTTATTTGAAATTAATAAATATTAAATATTCTCTTGGTGTTTCTCAGTGATTTTAGACATTTTTTTCTCCCATTCAGAAATCTTATATCCCTAATGATAAAGATTAATTTTTCTTTGAATGTTATTTTTCATAGTATAAAAATGATAAAATTTGAATTTAATTATTCGAAAAGTTGCATTTTCTAACAATTCTGAATAAATCACAGATATTGTGAAACAAGCATGTTTAACTTGTAGTTTTGAAATAATGTATTCATAATCCAATTATTAATAACTAATGACCATTATTGTTGTAATTCAGGATCTTTTAAGTATGAAATTGATAATAATATATCCATATAAACAATTTATTATATTTAATATTATATGTTTTTCATTAGTTTTGCTATAGAATAAATATAAGTAAACAAAAACACATAATTTATTTCATTATTTAAGGCTAATATATTTTTCTACTTTTGTAATGCTTACCATATTAATGTAAAGAATGAAAAAGGCTCTATTTGTTTTCAGTTTGACTCAGAAAATTAAATTTATTGGAAAATATAGTGTAACATAATGTATACAAAAGGAACCCATTGAATTATATATATATGTATATAATATCTTATTCAACTATTCATAAAGATTAATATCAACTAATGATAAATTTGAAATCTTTGAAATCTAAAATTAGTAGTTTTATGACATCTGAATATTATAATTTTTTTATTTAGTTAATTTAGAAATTATGCATAAATTTACTTCCATATTTTAAGCACTAAATGAGCTGTTAACGTCATGCGCTGAATTGATGAAGGTCTATACTATGCATGTGCCATGTCAGATTGAAAATAAAATGCTTTGAGCAAAATTTTTCACAAAAAAAATAATTAGCTGAGAAAAATAGTCAAATTTCCATGAATTAAACAAGCTATAATGTTTATGGAAAAAACTAATTTTATCTTTAGTCTTTTATTGTTTATATATTCATATTTTTTAAATGAATATACAATTCTAAAAATGTAGTTGTTTACATAATTTTACATTTCCAATCGTAATTACAATAATAGGTTTATTTTAGTTCTTAGACTTAATAATTTGAAATGTTCTGTTTAGAAACCGAAGAAAGAAGATAGTTGATAAAAACAATATTTGCATTTACTTAAATATACTTCCATATGTCATTTATTCAATTCTTTTTTTTTCCAGTTATTATTTGATTATTTCTTTTATTATAACACCGAATATATTTTTTAAGGAAAGACAAGCATTGTTTTTATTCACTATCTCTTTACTTGGGTTTCTAAACAGAACATGCCAAATTATTAAAGCTAAGAACTAAAATAAAGTTATTATTGCAATTAAGATTGGAATATAAAATTATGTAAACAACTACTTTTTTGGAAATGCATATTTGTTTAAAAAATAGGAATATGCAAAGAACTAAAGATAAAAATATTAATAATTTTTCCATATACATTATAGTTTGTAGTACAAATATTTGTTCTTAAAATTAAAGATATTAACTTGAACCCTTTTGTTTTAGTCATAAGGTAAATGAATTTTATTTTTAATATTATGAGATATATTTATTATTAATTTTCTTCCCACATTAAATAAAAAAAGTAATAAATTTTAAGGGATAGATTCCAAAACCTGTTCAATTTTATTTTTATAATTTTGAAACTGAGTTTTTTTATTTATATTTATCTTAAGTAATATGTTTCATATTGCCAGCAAATTAAAACATGTCAGAAGCATTTCAGTCTAATGAAATTAGATAAGTCATTAGTTGTAATGTTTAATTTTTTATATAAAATCTTCCCATTGGAATAAATTTATTTTACACAAAGATTAACAAAGAGTTCAATGCAAGTGTTTCAGTATTGAATAAGAAAATATTGTTTACATTTTGCTTATAAGATTAATGCTAAAAAACTAAATTTTACTTAGATCTGGCGATGTATTTATTAGTGATATTAAATTTAAACTAGATTCTATTTTATAATATGTATTATTATTTCATATTTTTAAAAAATTCGCTATAAAAAATTAAGATAAGTAATTTTTAAAATTAATTTTTAGTGTCCATTTCATGGTGTTATTATTAAAAGGGACTCTACTGGTAAACCAGTTGATGCTTCTGAAAGTGTTCCAGGGCCTAGTAATCAAGCATCTTCTTCTGGTATTTATAAATGTTTATTAGTTTTTTGTTTTTAATTTTATATGAAATAATTGCTTTTTGTTTAATTTTTATTTACTGTATTTTATCTATTTATAACATATTTACTTAATTAAAATATTGAAAGTAAATATGTTTTTTTAGTACATACTTAACTATTATATAAATTCATGGCAAACATATGAATGTTATAAAATAAATTGTTGATTTCATGTTTATTACTCTATAAATTTTCTGGCTGAATTTTAACTAATTAGTCCCTGAAATAATTTAGATAAGAAAAATAGCATTTTTTTCTTGTACTTCAACAAGTTAAGCGTTTATGCATTTGATATTTATTTTTCTAATATATTCTCAAAAAGATTTTTATTGTACTTTTTAAAATAGTTCATAGATTTATTCTAATTTTTATGGTGCATTTTAAATTACACTCATTCATATAGGTTTTCATACATTTATTTTCAATAGCAAAATAAGAAATAATAAAATTTGCAAATCGATGCAAATTATTAGAATTAGTATTCTACAAACTACAAAGAATTTCTTTCAGAAACAATAATAAAATTTATAACTATGTTTGCTCACGTATATTCTTTTTACCATTGAATAAATGTAGTGAAAAAGGGCATATATTTAAATTTTGCTTATACACTTTTCTGTTTCAAATAATAACTAATACATTTTAAAAAATTTTTCTACTTATTCATCTTATGCATATAATTGATAGTTTTCCTCATTTTTGTGCAAATATTTGTTATATAAATTTTTGCTTACATTTAAAAGATTTGGTGTAAATTATTGGATTAATATTTTTGGAATAATTTAGTTTTAATTGATAGCAATTCCTTAAAACTATATTTAGTTTAAATATATTTCATTTATTTCCATTAAAAAATGTTTAAAATGTGTTTAAGGAGATTTTATCTGTTAATTTACAATCTTAACCAATAATTTTTTTTTTTGACGAATAATATAAAAAAATTAAATTGCAAAAATTAACATATTTAAGAAAAAATTATTTTTCATTATTTTTATTTATTATATTTTCATTCCTTATTAAAATATTTGAAATTATAATTTAATTTAAAATGAAATGAATTTGTGATTGTTTGAAAAGAAAGCAATTTTATTACATAATTTCGAAATTTCATTTGAATTAAGCTGAAATAGACAAAAGCACCAAAAACCAATATTATCTTAATATTTTCATGTATGTAAAAGAAGCAATTTATATTCAAAATTGAAAAATACCTGCATTGAATGAATAAACAATTGTGCTATATAGTTTTCAAAAGAATCCTATACTGTTTTCTTTGAACTAAAGCAGATCTCAGATGCTCAATAATTTTGAGATTTGTCCACAGTAGGGATTATGGATATAATACATTTTTTATTCTGAAAAATCTGGACCTTAATTATAAGATCCATTTTTACTAGTTTGTTATTTTTACACATAATATTACAATCAATTTGAGTAAAAAATGTATTATGGAAGGATCCTAATTGTGTGTGTGTGTTGACAAAACTGACCATATAATTAATAGCAATAATATGCTATTACCATGAATTTTAAATGACATGGTATGGGGTAATATGATTTTCCATGTCATAATGAATCTATAACAGTATAGAAATATTGGTGGCATTGCTCAAAAATGTATTTAAAGATTCTTTTCAGAAATTCCATTAATGTTTCAATTTTCATTGATGGGGAAAATTACTTTCTCTTTTGTAAAAGTTATAATTGAGTTTCTATCATGTTTCACTTTTAGTATTAAATATTTTTTTCTATGCTTGAGAGGGTTCTCTTCTTATGTAAATTTAAGTTGAAATCAGGAAACAAACTTGACACACATTGAACGAAATTGTAGTCATGCATTGTTATTGATTTCAAATTTTATGACTTTGCATAACTATTTATTCTCAGGTATTGCTCTATTTTTTAATATTCTTTTTCTGTATCATAAGATTGTAGTTTTTTAAGAAATATCCTGATTTTAAAGCTTCAGTATTATTTTTAGTATTCACAGATAAAAAGATTTCATAAAGAAATCAATTTTGTAACTATAGGTTTCTTTTTTGTAATAGCTTGCTTTTAATTCTATGCAAAATTTGTTTATATTAAAATTCAACGTGCCTTTTCCCTATTCATTGGTATTTAGTTAATATTAGTCTTTAGTTATCTTTGTCCTATAGTTAATTATGAACTTGAACATTGTCAATTGTCATAACTTTAACTTTACAGAAGTTTACCTCAAGAACTTTACTTCAGAGTAATTGTGGTTATCAGTAACAAATGCTACAGCACCATTTATAAATGTGTTGAAATTATGTTTCAGTTTAAATGTGGTCGTTTCATAAAACCATTCAATTCATTCATCCACCATTAGTTGAATTCAGTATATGAATAAAAATAACTTAATTCTTCAAGAATCAAGTAAACTGTTCAAATCAAAACTAAAATTTATTTTAAATATAAATTCTGCTCATTATAAAAGTTTTGAGTAAATTTCTTCTGTCATCCTATTTTTCTTAATTAACTGATGTTTCCAGTAACATAGAGGAATTTATATTATACAAAAAAATAATATATTGAGGTATGAAAAATGTGAATTTTAATTTATGCTTATAGTTATTCTTGAAATTTTTTTGCTAAGAAATCACTGAAGATTAAATACAAAATTTATAAACATTCATATTAGGTTGAAATTCAATCCAAAAATTATTTGGTGCATCTTTAAGAACAATAGAGTAACAAGTATACATTCATTAAAGTATCTGAAGGAAAAAATATAATTTATATCTTTTAATAGTTTCTAATTAATATGTTCAAAAAATAATTGGGATTATCTGTAAATAAATTAAAATCATTAAAAATGGAATACTAAGAATATGATGAAAACTCCTTGTATTCCTATTAGGACAACTTCTATTTGTCTTGTCATTGTTAATTTTCGATTAATAAATATTTTAATGTTAAATATATGTATTTTATATATGTATATATGTATTTTTAGGATTTGATTTGTCTTAAATAAACTAGCTAATTTATAAAAACTTCATGAATTAAATATTGTTTGTAAAAAATGCACTGCAATTTGCCTTTTTCAAGATTTTCCTATGTTCTGTTAATTATGTTATTATCATTGCATAGAAATAATTTTACTTTTTAAAGTATTGATTTATTTAAAAAATGTTTTTCTATTAGTTCTTGTTTACTATTACTTTGTACTATAATGTTTTCTTATGTTTATTTTGTGCCTTTATGTAATTTAAGTTCCTGAGTGGCAAGATCCTGAACTACTTAGAGATATTGAAGCTGCAACTGGAATAAATTTAAAAATTCCCCAGAAAAGAGGAAAAGGGGAAAAGAAATCAAAAAGTAAAAAGAAAGAATGTGGCTTAACAAATATCAAAAAGATACAAACCAGTGCTAAAGATCGATTATCGAAGAAGATATTAAAAAGGTATGAATCAATTCCTAATTAATTATATAATTTTTTTTTTAAATTTACATAATTTTTTTTCTTTTTGTTAGATAACAATTCTTTCTTTTCAAAAATTTAAGTATAGTATAGATTAGAATGTCTGAAAAATAGTTTTATAATTCTTTGCACTGAGTTTTTAAAACTTAAGGAAATAAAATAGTTATTTTTATTTAAAAAAAAAAAATAATAATATTAAAGTTTAAATCATTAATGTTATTTCTATGTTCGGGTGTATGTTAAAGATTAAAAACAACTACTATATTAATTAGTCTTGTAATTTTACTAATAACAATATTTGTACAAAAATATAATTTGCTAGTCTTGTTTTCACTCTTAAGTAAAATACTAAAGCGATTTTTTAATTAAAAATGTGTACTATATGCTTTGTTATTGTTATTGTCTTTTAAATATTTTGATCCGTTGATTTGTTTCAAAAGTAGATTTCCTAAAAGACTAATTCATTTAGTTACTTATGTTAATGCAAATTTACTTTTAACTATCAAATATTGTTATCAAAAAAGTTGGTTGAAAACCATTTCTATGATATTTTACAATTTACTTGATATCTAAATATATCTAAATATTTTTTCAAATTATGTAATTATTTAACCTAAAATATTTTTATATGATAATTATATGAAAATGTTTTTATAAGTGCTTTTGTAATTACTTGCTATGTACTTCTTTTAGGTACAAGCATTATGCAAAGAAACTCGATGAAATTGAACGAAAAAGATTTAATGATAAATTTGGAGATCAATGGAATTATTATTAATTTATCGAGAAATTAATTTAAATTTTGTAAATAGCTATTATGTTTTTAAGATTACTCTGTAAATGAATTTATATGTATTTTACATTAAAAAAGCTTCATTTTAATCTTTGTGATTATTTATAATTTATATACACATACTGAAAAAATAACATGATGTTAGTTTCATAAAAAATTGGGCAATTATATAATATTAAAAATAAGTTTGTATTTTTAACCTATGAAAGATTCTATTATATTTTGGAGTTTGCTTGTAAAAATAATGTTAAGATAAAATTATATACATTACTGGTAATTGAATATAGATGATTAGAAAATATAAATAAATTTCACATTTAAATGAATATTTACTTATATTCAAAAATAATTGCTCATCAAGATAAAATTTTTGAATTAATTAAATTTATTTGTATATGGGTTTTAACAATTTATGGCTAAAAAAAGAAATATAAAAAAAACTTTAAATTTCTATTTTGTTATCTCTAACCTGAATATAGAATGCAATATAATAACCTGAATAATGTTAGAATATTCTTTTTACTATTGAATAATTAGTTTTGACATTTTAGTTGGAAAAAACACCTTCATTACATTTAATTTATATTGAAAATATGAAAAAATTGTAATGCAATTGCTCATTCTACATATTATGATATATTTTATTTTCCAAATTCCCTTATTTACTTTTTGGAGGATTTATAATTGTATTTCTGTCTTTATACTGCACTATATAAGAAATGTGAATATTAAAGTTCATTAAAGAATTTATTTAACTATAATTTTAAATTCAAAATTTACACTAAATTTTATTTATATAGATGAGATTGTGGTTGCATTAGCCCTAAATGCAGTATGATGTGCCAAATGTAACCATAACTTTCAATTTAAATTCATTAGTTCTTTATGATAAAAAAAATTGAACTCGATTAAAAAATGATAAAACGACATGATTTTAATGCAAATTTTTCTTTTAATAAATTCTAATAATCGGAATAGATCTTTTTACTATCTCATATTGCCATTCCTATAAAATTATGCCAAATTTTATAAAATTTAGAGATTATTTTTGATGTTTTATTTTTTTATATCCTCTATTAATATTCGAAATACCTGAAATTTATGTTTGATTTTTATGTATTTTATTTTATTTTTAGTTCTGTAGCACAATTTAAAGACTATCTGTGATTTAGACAATAAAAAAAATTAAAAACATTTTTATAATATAATGTTCTTATTTCTAAATTTATCATTTATGCGTCAATAGTGAACCATATTTCATGCATGTTTATGAGAATTAAGTTTTCTACTTAGATATTTATTTTGTCATTAGAGCTATATAAAACTATTCGAAAGCTAAATAAACTTACTGTGGCTTTTTTATTATTCTTTTGGCTGTGAAATTAAAGCTGAACTCTACCTTCCATTAGTTTCTTCGCTCTCTTAATTTTAAAATTAATAAACTGAAGCAATCAGCCCTGTGCTATTTTACTGTTCAGTAAAAATGCAAAAAAAGGAGAAGTATCTCCAGTATCTACATTCTGTAATTAGGCATTAATGAGGAGATGCTGTCCATTGATAGAATCTTTGTCATATGAAAGGCATGAAGCAGAAGTATTACCTCACCTTGTTGAAGAATATAATCATGGAACGTCAGCATTCAAAAAGAAGTGATGTCTGTCTTCCTAGGTAAATCAGGAGGAATCATGTTCATGTCTTATAAAAGAAACTCCAATAACCAGACATAAGAATTTCATGGTTTCTTTAGATGTGGTCAATAATTTATTGTTTCTCAAGGAAAAGAAGTAATGACGGTATGGCAAAAATATTGCTGACTTTGCAAAAAAAAAAAAAAAAAAAAAAAAAAAAAAAAAACATCTAATTCCTGGGAACCTCAAACATTTCTCAAAATGAACTTTCAGTGCAGGATGAGCAGTAGAAGTTTTGGTCCAATTTTGAAGCTACATATGAATCCTCCCTAAGATGATAAAGAATTAATTCAGATGCGAAAATGTAGTTAGAAATTAAATTTTCTTCATATAAGCATGTAAAGTTACACTGTGTGTGTGAAGAATGTAAATTTGAATACATGTTTTCATTAACCTTTTCATTTTTTACTAAATTTTTTAATAATAAAATTATTTTCTAGTTCTATTAATGAAACTGCTGCAAAATTAATTACGAACGAACAAGTTTTACTGTGAAAAAAAAAATCATAAAAATGTGTAATAGATAAAAGAAAAAAATGTTGACACACTCCTGGTATATAGAATGAAAGACAATTGTGGAAAGGCGCTCTTAAAATTTAATCTTTCAGGTTTGAGCTTTGCCACTTTTTATTTATAGCAAATGCATGTGTTGCATTTCTACTTTTTACATGCATATCTAGGGAGGCGCGTTCTCGTGAGTTTTCCAGGTTTCCTCTGTTGGAACTTGTGGAGACGTCCTACTACCTATAAAAAAATCCCCCCTAGGTAAAGGTAAAACTTGGTGGATATTGAAAAAAAATCTTATAATAGCCTTCATTTATTTATACAGTCGTCGATTATAGAGTGCAAAATCATTGAAATGACGTATTTTCTGAAGAATTTTAGATTCTTTTTGATGACTTTATTCAATTTTAAGCTATATTTCTGTTTTGGCTGCACATAAATTACTTTAATTAAATGCTGATCATTAATGGTATTTGAGTAATATTTTTTAATATATAATGGTGTTCTCTAAAGAGGCTCAATCTCTTGTCATTGATTGCTAAACGGTTTGATTTGTTCGTCACTCTACGGTTATCTTTTTTTCTCACGAGGATTAATTGGACCGGTAACGACGGATTAAAATGAATTTCAAATCACTTCAAGCATCCAAGGTCTGGCTGCGAATCAAACTCAAAACGATCAGATCTTTTGACGATCAGAGCACAGTAACTGGCATATAATGGTTTTGAATACATTTAAGATTGGAAGCTGTTTATAATTCTAATAATTAAAAATAAAGATTATTTTTGGATAAATAATGAAGAAAGGGTTCTGGCTGAAAATACGTACTATAAATCTAGTCTCTATATTTACATTCTATTCATCTTTCTATTTTAATATCTTATGTTCTTAATGTGCTAAATGGTATATATCTTGTGATGAAAAAATAAAATTACAAATACGAAAGTTTTTAAATAAATTAAACATGACAATATTTATTGATCTTTGGAAATGTTGTTTTTGAAATTTAAGTTTTGTTGTTTAATGTGTATCCATTTTGAATTTAAAAGTATTTATTTGATAAGGTTTTTTTTAAATGTAGAAATAATATCAGGGATTCATTTTTATTCAGGGAACATATTGATTCAGTTTAAAGTCACATAATAGTTCATAATAAAAATTGCTATTTTGTTTTAACAATGTTTAAGCCTATTAATTGATAAATAATATCCAGACATTGATTCAAATCATCTCAATATTTATAATTTCTGTGACATGTAAGGATTTTTCAATGTTATATAATTAAAAAAAAATTTATATTTTTGATTTTTGTATTAGGACTTAAGACATGTATGTTTTCTGTGTGGTTTGAAATTCACTTTTAACAGCAGGGCCAAATAAAAACTAACTGTTAAGGAAATTGTTATTTTAAGTACTTTCAACTTAATGTTAATAACATTGAAAAAGATTGTTATAAGAATGTTATTGCTTCTGTTGAAAAATAAAAAGAGAGATTTTAAAAAAAATGAACATTGATATTTAAAAATTCAAATGTATCATAAAATATTCCTCTTTTTTTGTCATTCCATCTTTGTTCTTTTATAATCTCCGATTTTTCTGTATTTCAACTTATGTTGTGATAGCATGTTGTTTGTGATGTTATGGTTGGCTTGGTGACATTTTTTTAAATATAAAAGTTTAAGAAAAAGTACCTTTTTAAGTACATTGCTTTATTTTCAAAATGTTTCGAGCTAATGGAAATGATATGATATATTTTCAAATATTTTATAAAATAATTTTGTTAATAAATTCATTAAGGAAACAATTGTAGAAAGATTAATTGAACTAACCGGAAATATTCGTCAAATCTATATTGTATATAAATGCTATATTTCAAAACTATATTTTTCAAAAAACTATCTATGTAACTATTTATTTTTAAATAAACAATGACCAAATTATAATTTTAGGTTTTGTTTTAAATTTTTTTTTTTAGTTTTTTGTTCTCAAATGAATTTAAGAATTGCCATAACAAATATGAAAATATTTTGTAAAATAAAAATTGTCGATATTATTTATAAACGTTTAAACGAGAAGAAAAATTAAAAATTCAATGAATAGTATTCGAAAGTAATAGTTACACTTGTTGAAATTTTTTAAACTATCTTTTTATTAATTATATTTTAAATTAGTTCTTTACTGAGTTTAATCTCAAAATACATTATTCGTGAACGATTATAAATTAAAAACTATTAAAAATTTATTTGAAAACAAAATGAAAGTAACAAAATTCTTTGATATAATAATTAATGAACGATATTGTTTCTTTAAAGAAAATATTTGTTAACTTTAATAAATTATTTAATTAAAATATTTTTTATAAATAGCTTGAGTTTTTCTTGACCGTAAGAAACATTACAACATACATAAGTCATTTAGAGAAAATGGGAATATTGATTTTTCTTTTTCTTTTATTTTCTTTTAAGTTCATTTCTATTGATCGTCTTCGAAAAAATTCTGATGAGGTGACATTTTTTCAAATAAATGAGGTCATACAGATAATTTGAATTATGAAACAATAAAAATACTAAAATGAAAATAAATGTGTTGTCAGATAACTGTCGATGTTTTTCATAAGTATTTTTCAATTCTTATTTTGTTAATGTATTTTAATTATTTAATTTGCATTATCTTGATTAAAAATCAGCCTCAAGTGAATTTCTTACATATATTTTAAACAATGAATATTGTGATTAGAGTTTATAAATAAATCTATTATTCAAAATATAAAATGTAAAACTTGTATTATTTTGAAATTCAAATCATGAAACAATATTTTTTCAATTCAATTTTATTGTCTTTTTTAAAATATACATATACTGCTTTTATTTACATAGCAGACAACACAACATTAATTTATTTACAATGCACAAAATTAAAATACATAACATACCAAGTTGTTGAATCAAAATCTTAATATAATTACGCTTTACAATTATAAATACTTTTCTTTCCATAATAATATATCAATTTGATACAATTTATAGGTTTGTAATAACCTATAATAGGTAAAATTTTAAATCTAAGTAATTTTTTAATTATAAAAATAATAATAATCAGTTTTGTACACAATATTAAATTATTCTATCTCTTTCATGCTATATAATATGAATATGTAGTCATCCTAACTATAAAATTCCTACTTGCTATGCTAACACTTCTTAGCTTCTTAACAGAGTCTAACAAATACAAAGCTTGTAAATAATTTATAGTAAAAACTTGGTTGATGATTTTTAGTCCTAGAATCTTAAATATATGTTCAAAACTAAGGGCTTTTCTAAACTCTCTCAGGTAAAAGATTAGAAAGCGCGAGGCACATTGCTTTGCAGTTATTTTGAACCACATACATAGGTTTCCTAAACTTATAGTATTGTTGACTTTAAAACAAGTCTATCATACTCTATCTGTATACTTCATGTGCTTTAAATGCAACTACACAGACGGCTCCATTCTTTTCCCAATTTACAACCAATTCTTCTTGGCATTGAACATATCGATGATTTCAGTACCACCGAATTTTTCTTGGATGCGCTGATCCATTCGGCGATTTTGTTCTGGGGACAAATGGTTCTTCCAGTCTCCTACGATTCCTTTTCTGAAGTATCGCAAGTATTTCACTTCATATCTCGGTCCTGGAACATTGAAAGGAGAATCGATTTCTTTGGATTCTAGTTCGTATTCTCTTTTACCTGGAGCCTCTTTCATCAATGACTTTTTCATGTTTTCAAAGCTTATCAGGTGCAGTACTCGTTCGATTAAATCCTTATCTGACGCCAATTCTTGGTAGTATTCTTCACCAATGAATTTTGCGATCTGCAATACTCTTTCTTTGGTGTCCGCCTGCAATTGCTCGTAAGATATGAAAAGAATGTTGGGGTCATTTCTATGCTCGTACCAGGACAAAACATGATCGAAGTAATCACCATATGCGACTAGACCTCTCATGAACGATTCAAAGTATTCGTCGAAAGTGACATGAAGCTCATCCGTTTGCATCGTGAAGTGGTAAAAAGAAACAACAGTGTCTTTCGGGTTACGGAAGATGTAAATGTATTTTGTTTTGGGATTTTTGGGTATTAGGTCATAGGGCAAATGGTAATGTATGGGACGCGGATCTGGTAGAGCTTCAACAGCTGCCATTCCACTGATGTCGACAAATGGCACAGCTTCATACGTTAGTTGATGGGAAGATTCCAAAGGCTTCTGGCCCCGAGTAATAATAGTGTGTACAATATACTTCATCCAATTGGTGCCACATTTCGGGAAAGTGCTGATCAAAATGTCTGTATCTCGTGGCTTAAAGTCAAGAGCTTCTTCAACGATTTCCTTATAGAACCATCGACTGCCTGGAAATGGCCGACCCCTGACAAAAAGAAGCATCACACACGACTCCTTCTTCATCTCTTCCTCAGTCATTTTCCTTTCTACTTCTAGCTGAGGCATTTTGACCTAAAAATAAAATATAATATTACATTGAAATTGATAATTTTTAGTGAAATTAATCTTTCAAAAGGAAATGGAATAGTTGATAATATTAGAAAGAGGCTCAATATATGCGAAGGATATTTCCTTCCCTTATCAATTAAAATAGCCAATAATTTACTTTCTAATTTAAATTATCATTCTATTAAAAATTCATGTAAAATAAATTAATTAACTGCATTTTTTTTTTAAATCAATTACTGATTTTATATTTTCAAGGCATTTAATTAACTTTCTGTATTTCATTTGCTGATAACCATAAAACTAATCTATTCTTATAAAATTTTACTTTTATTGCAAACTTTCGATAACTTTCGCAAGTATTAGCAAACATTCGATTAGTATGTATATATATTTTTAATTAAAAAAATAAATAATTTTTAAAAAGTGAGCTGTTTTATAAATTTATTATTTAATTTTCGACTCGAATCTCAAAAAATTAATGTTAATGAATTAATAAACTTAAATATTAATAAATTTTGATTTAAATGTGCTGATTATGCTATTAAACTTTAGCTTATCATTATTTTTTAACAATGATGTGCATTTAATTGTTTTAATTATTAAACATAAAGATTTCAATAAATTTCCAGTAAATTCAGATTAGTATACAATTAATAATTAATTTAAATTTTATTTAATTAGACTTTAATCTTTTAAGTATTATTTGAAATATAATATGTTCATAGTTTTATTAAATAATATTATTTAATAAAATTATGAACACATTATGTTAATTAAAATATAGAGAAAATCATTTCTCATTTAATCATTTTTTTTAAAACGTTTAATAAAATTTATGATTAGCAAAATTCTATTTTGGTAATCTTAGATTGAATTATTAAAATGCAAAAATAAAAATTTTAAAAAATAAAATTTTAAAGAATATTTTTTCAATTTAATCTACATTATTTATTTAAAATATATTTATTTAAAAAACCCTTTTATTTCAAATTTAAGGCCAAAGCTTTTAAAAAGAGTTAATTATAATTAGTAAGATAAACTACTTTTATTTTAATAAATTATAACATGATTATATAGACTATGATATAGATTCCGAAAATAGATAATGATTAATTCCTTTATTTTAAAATGTATTCCTCAATTACGATGATTTTACCGTACAAGTAATCATATCAATATCAAAAATACTAGTCTTTTACTAAAATTGCCATTACAAATTTAGTTATATCTGGTTTTATATAAATTGTAATTTCTTGATTATCCACTTATAATAAGTACAATCAACTATAATTAGAATTAATTTCTTTTAATGCTTTAAAAATTTTGGTTATGAAATTGAGAGTTGAAAAAAAAATATGCGAAATGAGAATTGCTCAATTTTTATGCACTGTAGAAATTCATTTTTTGAATAGAAATAAGCATCATAATTTTTTTTAGATTTCAAAAATATGGAAATAATTTTATTTTAAAAAAAATACAATTAATTTGATTGGAATAATTGACATTTTTATCTAAAATATTTTACACTTCTCTCAATAATTTTTTTTTCTCAAAAATTGCTCTTTATCCTGTGTTGAATTCAAAAATAATAATAGTTACACTTTTAATGTGTAAATAAGATGTGTACACGTAAAACAATATGTTTATTTAGAATATTATTTGCGTTAATGCTTTTGTTATTCATTTCATAATATATTTCCTCACATGCATGATAATATGATCATAGATAACATATAATTTACTCTGAAATACTATGTTCATGCTTCTCAATACATAAATAGAATTTAATCTTCCTATTAAATACACTTTACTTTGCAACAACAATAAGTATCATAGAAAATATCTTTTATATTTGTACGAAATATGCTATTCAATTCCTAGCTTTAATTTATTATAGATTATTTGTTAAATTAATTTTATAAAAATAATTATTGTAAATTACCTAATTTAATGTACGAAAGAATATAAACAGTAAAATTATTAATTTATTGGCGGTAATTATAAAAATATGACTTAAAAACATGTTTCACGACATATTTTCAAAATATGATTACTTCTAACACATTTAATTCCTTTCAATTGCTCATAAGGGCAAATATTTATATAACGATATTTTAACACGAAAATATTTAATCATTAAAATATAAGATATTAGAACATTAACTAACATTTATTCATTATATAGTTAAATATTTTCATAAATATAAAAATTTTATTTATGAAATAAACAAAAATTTTGACCATAATTTATATTTTTAAAATAATAACTGTAGAAAAAGAACATTCATGCACCTTTTCAAAAACACATTTAAAGCTCCAAAAATTTTCCCATAAATGTATCCCTAATTTAGTTAAACTAGAATATTTTTCATTAACAGTAAATTTTAATATGCTATTAATTCTTTCTAACGAATACTAGCAGTTCAATTTAAAGTTTATAGAGAAATCTGAAATAGAAACATTCATGCTTAAAGTGAGAATCGAACTCATGATCAATTGAACTCAAAGCCAATTGAAAAATTGGAATAAAAAAGCAATAATTTCAAATTTACTCTTTATAAAAATAAGGGAATTTGTACCGTGTATATAAAAAAATTTCCATATAGCAAATTATTTTAATTGCTTTAAATGATGACCATACATTATAATTACATAAAACACAATAAATCTTGTAAATAGTTTAATTTTTTATGGCTGATTTTAAAATATTTATTCCTTAATAAAGAAGTTCATTTTTGAAATTTTTGTCTTTAAGTACTAAATAAATCTATTGTACAAATGTAAAAATGACCATCAATTGAAATCTTTTGGGTTATGTTTAGAAAAAAAAATTCTTTTTTTTTTTTTTTACTTTACTTTGATGTTTATAATATACATAAATTTACAGTAATATATAGTAAATGTGTGATATATATATTATATGATATAATAACAGATATAAAACAGTGGAAATGAATAAACATATTAAAGATACAGATACAATTATGATAATTTAATATAGTTTTCGTTTCTCATAAATTTAGTATTAATGTCAATTGCTAATCTCATATTTCTCATATTCAATAAATTTCTAAACTAATCTGAAAATGGCAGAAAACTGTTATAAAAATAGATATATTTTAATATCAGGTATATATATATATATATATATATAT
>JAPDSC010056143.1:0-14275 GCA_026290005.1 Latrodectus geometricus | reverse complement strand
ATATATATATATATATATATATATATATATATATATATATATATATCCGATTGAAATTAAAAATGTCGTTTAATGTTGAAAAAGCATTATCAAATTGTTCAGGAAATGCTATGAATGAAAACAAATTGGAATTGATTAAAAAACGAAACTACGAAGCGATTAAAAGAATAAAATAAAAAAAGTCGAAAATATTTTTCGTAGCGAAAGAATATCTGCATGATTTCAAGTGACGTAGTCAGATTAGGTGGCCAAACTCTACCAACTGAGATATTATCAATTCATCCATCCAGCCCGATAACAGAGCAGTTTTAACTGAGGTGGCCAAACTCTTTCAATAACGCGATAACGACTCACGATATCTTACAAAGCGGTTCAAACTTGACTTCGCTCTCTAAATATGGACAGTATACTACAGTTTTAGTTTCGTATCGTTTACGGCTTGGAAAACGTTAAATTATATTTTCTAGGAGGTGTAATTAATATATTCTTTTAGAAAAAAATATAATTAAAGCATTAAAGTAAGTAATATTGAAAATAAAATGAAATATTTATACGAAAAATAAATTTAAAGGATAAAAAATAAAATACTTACAAATTAATGGCAACTCGAGAAGTCTTCTAGTAATATTAGCAATAAGTAAAAACGTTTTTTCGAATATGATTTTTCTGTTCGACAGTCAATCCTATTTATTATTGAGTATCACGTGAAAAAAAACGTCAATCATATTTTTGTTAAGGAGGTGCAGATAAAAAATTCCACGACTAATCGAACTTAGACTTCTAGAACTTTCTCAATTGAATGTTGAGAATATGGTACCCTCATTGATAAGACCCTTGTTTACTGATCCATTATGAAACGCTGCATTATATCCATGAATTTTGAACTCCAGTTCACGAAATCTACTCTTGTTTACAGCGTTATGAAATATTATCAATCACCTCATATTTTATTTTAAAAACATATTTTTTAAAATTTATGACCTTTTTAGAGGTTGATGAGAATCTAATATATTTTCAAGTAAACAGATATAGTAATTATATTTATTTCATATAATGGAATTTAATTAATATTAAGTATAATTTTACGAACAGATATATCAAAGAAATTATCTGAAATGTTTCGAATATAAGTTAAATTAAGCTTCATCGAAATTTTTAAAATTCTTATTATTTATTTTTTGTAAATTTCGCTTTTCAGCGAAAATTGTTAAAAATGCATGGAAGCTTTTAATCTAAAAACATTTTGGAATAATTTTAATCTTATGGAAGTAAAGAATGTAAATTTTATAGAATTACATTGTTAAATAATTATATAAAAAATTAATATATTACTGATTTTCAGTTTTAATAATCAGCATCCATCAAGAAATGCTTAATTTTTCTTTTTATTATAAATGAAAAATACTAAAAAAACTTCTAAAAGTAGATAAATAAAAGATGAAAAATAAATTAAATGAAATTTAAATATGTAAATATTTTATTATAAGTATAAATATTTAAATTATTATTAGAGTTTGAAAAATATAGTACTTCTAAATTTAGAAAATATGGATTTTCCAAAAATAAGTAAGAACTTTAAAAGCTCTAATACTTTTATCCATCAGATTGTTGCAGACTGTAAAACAAATACAATATAAACATTTCTCTTTTGTGATTTTATATATGTCACTTATGTATATTAAAAATGCATTTTTAATATAGGGCATATCAATTATGTATATTAAAAATGCCGTATGAAGTATAAAATCGGATACACTTTCTATCGCTTAAACGAATTAACTCATATTAACTTAAAGGACAAATAGTGACATTATTTATTCTATAAGAAAACACGCATGATGTATTTTCCTTTAAATCAGAATATAAATTTTAAAAATATACAGAACTTTTATAGAAGTTATAAGACACATTCCATAAAAAAAAAAAAAAAAAAAGTCTTTTTCCTTCTTTTTATGCTTATTTCTAAATACTACGAATTATCTCGAAATCTTCCAACTAGAATTTCCGATATCTAGTTTCTTTATTCAAGGAGTTGATTGATTGATTCACCGCATGTGGAGCCGTTAATTTCGCAACAAATAAATTTCAATGAGTTCGCCAGATGTTTGGGAATAGATAAACTTTCTGTATCTTTGTTTATCGTCAGCCCTTATGTCGCAATAGGACATTGTGCGATACACAGTACAGTTTCACAATACCTGCAAAAACAGTTTTTTATTCTGTTATTTCATTATTAGAATGCACTGGAACTTTCAAAATGGCCTCAATTATATCCTTAAGTAGAAGATAAGACGAATAATCGAAATTTAGTAGATTAATCGCAGAGCCATCGATATCTTAATTTCCCTACTTAAAATTTATTTTCATAATTCGCGTGATCTATATTTTTTTATTAAATAACAAAAATTGAGAAAAATATATTTGTACATTAGTAACTTCTCATGTGTTTTAAACATTTACGTATAGACAATATACAAAAATGTTTCTAGCAATTTTCAATTACCGTTTTCTTAATTTTATCATTGTTTTATCACATTTTAATTGGTTTCCCTTTTTGATTCTATATTCTCAACCATTCTGAGTTATCCAGATTGCTGTAATAAATAAGAAATTGTTTTGTAATACGCTCTATATGGAATAAATTATTTTTATCCCGTTTCTATTTTCATCAAATGTAGAAATATTTTTCTGACTTCAGGAACATTTCAAATGAGGTAAGTATAAGATTATGGTATGTTTAATATGAAAGAGTTAAATTATGAAATTTAATTTTTATTACCTTCTCTGTTCATTCTAGTTATTTGATGAAATTTTACAAATATTTAGTTTTGCCTGCAATTTAAGGCATATTTAAATCTAGACCAGTAATTCTTTACCTCTTTTTTTGTCGCGGTACACTTAACACTTTCAAAATTTGGCGGCACACAATGAAAAAGGTAAGTTCAGAAATTGTTTACTTTCCTATAATGCACTGTGTAAAATAGTTTATGATAATAATTTTCAGTGTAAAATAAAATAATATAAAATGTGCTACAAAAACAACAGTACGTTTATTAATCGATTACTTAGAATGTAATAATGAGGATACTTTTAATGAGAAATTAGAGCTCGATGTTTTTTGATAATTTCATTTATATTTGGTCCTTAAAAGCGACCAAATACTTATAGCGTCTTCTACATTTAACATTCTCGATCTTTTTTCGTTTTTATGTTAGATAATATTAAAAATCCAAATTCAAACAAATAAGATGTAGAAAATGGTAATTGTAGATAATAGGAACACACCTGAAATTTTTTCGCATGAAGCAAATATTTCACTTTATGAAAGGTTTAAACTGCTTTTAGCTGTAAAAAATATAGTATGTAACTATAAAAGCAAGTTTTCTTTTAGAGTGTACTTTACTTGACTTAAATAAACTTTCTCTCAATAAAAATATAATTTTTACTTTATCCATTTTTAAAATTTGGTGGCTCACTTTAAGAAATCGGCCTCACTCAAAAGCCGTGTCACAAGAGTTGAGAATTACTGATCTAAACAATTATAACTTAAATTCTCCGGAACTGATCTCTTTTAAATCAATTTGTTAAACTGGTTAAGCGCATATAAATTAGTTTAGCATAATTTTGTTTTGAGTGATTATTAAAGAAAATCACTAACTCATAATGAGGAATGTGATAAGTCTATTATTTTGTAGGAAAATGATATTTTTATTCGAATTTTTAATTAAAAAGTAAATATTTTCAACCCCTATTAAACGTTTTGATTTTGAGAACTTGAAGAACATCATGATGACTAAGGAAAGAATTTACAATATAATCATTCAATTTAAAAACCTAAATAAGTGGATCTTTTATATGTTCATTTCAGTGGATATTTTAAGACAGGTCTATTAGATCAAGGATGAGCAACACGCGGCCCGTAAACTTGTTTATGCGGTCCACCAAGCATTTCTAAAATTGAATTTATTTTATCGACTTTCTCTCATCAATGTATTGTTATAAAATTAATTATAATAGAATGGTAGTACATATTAAACCGAAACAGTTTTTTGTAACGAGTAACTTACTTGTTAGCGATTTGTTCAAACATGCAATACTAACGCGCAGCATCTGTGCTTGTTTGTGTTTGCTTCTGTCTCGCTGGTAAGCTGTTAACGAGTAATTTTATCAATTGTTTCTTGTAAGGCGTGAGTGCAATATTATTGTCAAAAAAGTAATATTAGAGTTTTATTTTAATTCAAAATTGAGTTTTCCTACAATTTTTTTTTATTTTTAAACCAAAATAGCATTTTGGAAAAGCTTGTCCTAGAATATAGCAACAACGCTTCGTGAACGCATTGCAATATTCAAATGCTGTTTTTTGGCACTTGATGAAGATTGCGATATTAGCGATACAGGACAACTGGCTATATTTCTATGTAGTATTGACAGAAAATTCATTATTACCGAAGAATTGTGTTCACTGATTTCATTGCAAGGGACCACGACCGGCAAAAACCTGTACGAAATGAAGTCTATGTAGGAAAATTTTTCAATGTTATTAGAAAAGATCATTGGTATATCAACAGATGGAGCACGAACAATGTCAACCAAGGAGGTAGGAGAATCGGGAAGGCTATTTCAAGACATTAAGAAGGTCGCAGGAAGGGAAATATTAACCATTGCATAATTAAATAGAAAATTTGTAAGTGAAAAGATTAAGTTTGTCACATGTCACAGTACTAATAATTAAATTAATCAATTTCATAAAGTAGCATGCGTTAAATCACAGTGAATTGAAAGAATTCCTGAAAGAATTAGAAACTGAATATGGCGACGTGGTTTTTAATATCGAATTAAGTTGGTTTAGAAGAGATGCAATATTAAAAAGAGATACAACTTAAAAAGCGAAATACAATTCTTCTTGGATATGTAAGGATATGTCTTTCCTCGTTTTTGTAATAAAGAATGGATGTGCGATTTTGGGTTTTTTATCGACATAACCATCATCTCAATGATATTAATGTGGAACTTCAAGGCAAAAGACAGTTCATTCACAATTTGAATAGTAAAATTCTCTCTCTCAGGGCTTTGAGTGCAAATTGAAATTGGGAGAACAATGACAACAGAATAATGTGCCTCACTTTCCACATATAGAAAAAGAAAACGTTACTACTACTCAAAAATACGCACATATAGACATTTTAATCAATGAATTTCAATTATGGTTCCAAATGTTCAAACCTGAGAAGACAGCGATTTTCATGAAAACGTTTCCTTCGACATTTAATATCGATGTGGATAAAGTTTCCGTAGACTTTCAAATGGAAGTGCTTGACATGCAGAACAATATCGATTTAAAAAATGTATTCTTCTCAGTAAACATCGAAAATTTTTATAAATCTTATGTGAGCCTGTAGAAATTTCCACTTATGACAAAATATGCAAAGCAAATGATGTCTCTGTTCGGAAGTACATATGTTTGCGAACAATTATTTTCAACCGTGAAATTAATCAAAAATGACCACCGATCAAAACTGAGTGATGCACGATTAGTAAGCTGTGTATGTGCAGCTACCTCATTAATTCCGACCGATATTGATCAGCTTGTATCGAAAAAGCAATGCCAAATTTCTCATTAAAAATTTCAATTAAAGATTACTCACCCTTATATTAAATAATAGCATCTGGCGTAAAAACAATTGAAATTGCAAAATGATAAAAATTAATAAAAGTAAAATACTAGCTTATTATTTCAATAAGCTAGTCTTTATTTTACTTTATTTTACAGTAAATACTTTATTTTTCTCTAAGCCAAACAGAATTTTAAATTAAATATTAGCTAGTACCCCGTATTTTTCTGTTCATAATCCGCTAATCAATATAATATATAATAAAGTTAAAAATGTTCTGAATTTCGTTGTGTGTATTATACGCCGCCGCGGATAATCTGATAAAAAAAAAAGAAAGAAAAAAAAAAAAAAAAAAAAAAACATTCTTCATCACAAAAGCTTATAAGAAAGTTTTGAAAAAAATACTGTTTATGTTTCATAAAATAAATAACAGGTGGTAGGTACCAAGACACGCCTGAGTATTTTAAGCTATAATCGGCTTTGTCCAATTACGTTCAAAAACGAATTCGGTTCCTCGTAAAATTATTACAGTTTCATATCGCTAACATCATTTCGCAATTTATCTTGACGTGAGCTGTTTCGTTTTGAAAATATTCTAATTCGCATATCGTCATATGTAAGCAAACACTTCTAGGTCAGACAGCAGATTTTAAATTAAAAGCTCTAGCGAAAACAAATAAGAAAAAATGGCGACAAGCGCGTTAATGTAAAGTGATAAACAAAGCACGCGCAGAATAAAAGAAAAATGTATAAAATACGCAGTTTGTAAATAATCCATTTCTTTCATTTAAATATTAACGAAGCAAATATATTTTTTTTATAAATATGTCTAACATCGTTTTAAAAGTTATTAGAAGCTAAATATCGGTAATATATTAGAAGATAAATATCGATTACAAGAATCTTCTCGAAATTATCACTTTTGATCGATTTCATCTCAAGTTTATCGCACTTTGCGATGAGGTGGATCCAGACAGATCTTTTTCATAATAAATGCTTTTTTTTTGTACAATTTATTATATTTTTAATCATACAGGGCATTTTTTTATTTTACTTGACTCCCATATTATCAGGAGTACATATCTTAGACTATTCGCCAAAAAAAAATTGCCGCGGATTATACACCGCGGTGGATTATGCAACACTTTTTTTCCTTTAATCGGAAAAAAGGTCGTGCGGATAAAAAGCCTCTGAGGATTATACAGGAAAATAAAATAATTATAGAAAATACTTATGTCTTAATTTTGTGAGATTTAGAGTGAGAATGATGATGGCATCCTTTTTAACAAGACTGATATTTTAACTGGTAAAGAACAATTAAAAAAATATAGAAAAAGTACGAAAGAAAGTTGTATATCGCAGGCAAAAAGACGTTGAAAGTTTCAAACCATAAATTTTCTTTTGGTAATATTGGTGATACTGTGAAATACGAGTACAAGATGTAGACATAGCAAAAAGTAACCAGTGAAATTTATTAGCGATGATATTATAAGTTCAAAACTGAGACATTTTTAATTTTGGAACTAAACAATCAAATTTTTCTAGTTATATACCAAAAATCAGTGTACAATTTGTGAAAAAAAAAATTAATCTTACTCGAAGATTTTCCAGATAAAGCTTCAACATTGTTTTAGAAAATCATCTTTCTAAAAGTCAGTGATATTAACGATGTGTTAGCCTGGCAGAGTTCAAATTTGATGAGTGCAAATATAAAAAATCAGGAAAATTGTGTAATGTATCAAAATTAGTAAATTTGCAAATATAAATAAATACTTTTTTTTAGAATATAGGTTTAGTTTGTTTTGACATGGAAAGATTTCCTTATAAATTTTAATAATCTAAATTGCTTTCTTTTTCCATAAAAACATGAAAATTGTGTAAAAAACATAAAACAACAAAACATAAATATTATTTATAAATATTAGTTTAAAATTCTTTCATTTATACTATTTATTTATTATAATATTTATAATATTACTTACAATAAAAGTATTTACTAAAATAACAAACTAGGATTTATTTTACTTTCAGCAATTTTTATCACATATTTTTTATGGCAGATATATAATTTATGCTATTATCTAATACATCTGTTTTAAAATATCTACTGAAATTATTATACAAAAAAGCTACTTTATTTCAATTTTTAAATTGAAAATTTTATTCTAAATCACCGGGATATTTTTCAAATTCTTAAGAAAGAAATCTTTAATATTGCTTGAAAATATTTATTATTTTGAATGAAAATATCATTTGTCATGAAAATTATCGGAATTTATCACTTCTCCATTACGAGTTGGAAATTATATATATTTACCGATAAAATATCATATTTACCTCAGTTCAATAATTTATCATATTTACCTTAGTGGGGAATATGTATTATCACCAATTATTATACAAAATCTTCGATTTATCATTTTTACCATAACACAAACATTTCTAAAAATTAAAATGATGTTTTCTATTTTTTAACGATATTTTCTATTTACTTAGCATTTTTCGAAATGCTGCTTTTCACTGCAAAATGATGTTTCACATTTAATCAATTAGAAACAAATCGCATGATGCCAGGAATGATTGAAAAAAGTTCTCTTTCGTTACAAAATTATTAAATATGGATGTCGGGACTTTTTTTTTTTTGATTCCGTTCTTGAAGCGAGCATAGTTCCGAAACAGCATCGTGGTATGAATAACTTTAGAGTAAATTAAAATTCGCGTTCGTTACGATTTAAAATAGTTATAAGCGTTTTCATCAAAATTACAAAATGACACGTAACATATGTTTTAAATTAGCTAGCAACAAGCCTTCTGACTTCCAAGGGTTCATCGTGGCTTAGTGGTAGAAGAGCCCTCTTTGGAGCAAAGATACAAGGGGACGACCCTAACCAATGTTGAACAACAGGAAATAGAAGTTGCACTTCTGCATGCAGGTTTGTCGGGGTGGGTGCTTGGGAGTTTTCTGGGTTTACAACACGTGAATATGGCACATTATCTATGAAAAAATCTCCCTGAAGGTAATTTAAACGGTCGTTGTCAAAATGCTTTGCAACGGCCTTCAGCCGTTATTTTGTTTCCTGCATGATGTCAAACATCCTGATGGAAGTTTCACTTCATTCATCGCAACTCAACCCAGGACAAATTTCAAAGGACACAGAACATAAGGATTTTGTTTATAAAAATTATTATAATTATTGTTACTATAAACTTTTTTCGGAAATCCTTATTAGCAATGAAAACGCATATTGAACTGTAGAACTTGATCCACTGATAAGTTCTGTAAACAATATAGAAGAAAGAAAAAAATGTTATATATGACTGAGAATAATTATTATTTCCAAACCCACACACACACATTTTGAATGTAATGTAGCATCTATTTTAAATAGAAAATTTTTGAAAGCGTGATAAATGAACGGGAGTAAGCTCATATTGTTTTCTGTGTATTCTTTAAATTATCTCACGAATATATAAAAAAGTAATTCAATTCGTAAAGATGAAAATTTTAAGAATTTTTAAAAGATTAGCTCAATTTTTTTTTAAGTGTAGCCTATGTAATTTTAATTCCATCCTATATTACATATAGATATATAAAAACCAGGATTCGAACTCACTACCTACCTTCCAGTAACGAGAATGACGCCCTAACCAAACAGGCTACCGCGGCCCAAATAATACCTAGTCTACTATATAAGATACGCTGAGACAGGGTGGGAACATATTTTATTAGAGAACGCACAGAATAAAAAGATAAGTTAGAAAAGTTGCCAAAAGAAGAAAAGATATTACTTAATGCTGAAGTTACAGTCAAAAGTGAATAAGTAGCGAATTATATTATTTCTTATCGTCTTAATGTTATCCGAAGATCCATCGTGTTAACTAATAGCGACTGGGTCACATAAAATATGGCGGGCCGCAATTTCCTCCATGTTCCCATTCCAAATTAATACCGCTGAGGGTGGTTGGATATGGGTCTTCTCTGGTTTTAATCTCTAAATTGGAAGACCTAGATTGTGCTGCCATCTATGAGCCAAAGTCGTACTTCCACCTTCGTATGAGGGTGCTCTATTTAAAAAACGATAGACGCTCTTTCTGACTCAGTCCCCGACAAGAGGGCTTGGCTTCGTCAAGCATAAGTAACAATAGTTATATAATTTTAATTCCTTTTTAGATGAGTTTAATTCTTGTACTTCCACTATGCTTTCATTTTTTACTTTTTTTAAAACGTCTTCCACTACTATATATATATATATAAATACCATAAACTATATTTTGTACCTTCAATTAGAAACTTTATGTATTTTTTAATTCTCAGAAATCTTCATACAAATGAATTCGAAACGCTTTTTGCCCTTTCTAATTTTCGAAATTACTTGTTAAGAAAGAAAATTTTGTATTCCTATCTTTTTCGAAATTTTGTTTTTAATTTAACTTATTCCTTTGTTTTCATAGTTGTTCGTCTGGATTAAATTAAGGTGTTTGTCTCTAGTTAATTGAAAAGAAATTGCTTTATACTGGAATTTTTACTACATTGTTTGTTATTGATTTAAACCCTTATTTACGCTAATTTTAATTTCCTGTAAAGTTGTTTATACAGTGATCTAGACCGTTCACTACAAAAATAATATATGTTTCTTTTCACTGTTTTTTAAAATTTTCATCCATGTGTAATCGCAGAGAATATAAGAAATATGAACGGTATTGGATGTAAAAAATTAATTTAATTGTGTAAAAAAAAAAAAAAGTTGCAATTTTGCAAAAGTGTTTACAATATTCATTGATTTATTTTCAGTAATAAAAAAATAGTTACTTGACATTGCTCATAATTTTTTACAATATTGTACATAATTATTATATTTTCATCTTTTTGTAATTTTCCTAATTAAAAATAAACAGTTATTTTTCTTTTATTTTCGAAAATGCATATTTTGTCCACAACAGCGAATGTGTTTTCACTATTACCAATACGCTACTTATCTAATCCATTGGAATATGGAAAAATGAAATTCCGTCTTCGGCAATTTAATAATTTTGTAATTCAATTTCAAATGTTCCCCATTTCATTTAAATTGCTTTTGCTTATCAATACGTCAGACTTCATTTGGTGATGAAATATACAACTTTTTAAGCAGAAGTAACTAAATATTATTTTTCCTAACAGCTAATTATATTTTTTTATAAACAACGATCTGATAACACCCAGAGTATTTTAGATGAGATATGAAAAAAAAAATTTGAAAAATATTGTAACTAAGAAATATATATATACGTGTGTGACATGCATAGTACTATAAATATTTCTGCTTTAACGAACACTGAGAAAATTTTGATTGAGGTAGTTGAGAGTTGTGTTATCTACGTTCATCGTACAGAAATTTTTCGTAAAAGAAAATTTCATTCATTAAAAGATTTCCGATTGAATATTTTGCACTCATTAAATTCATTTATAAGAATTGCATAATTTATTCTAAATTAACAAAATCATCTTAAAGTGGATTCTGAACACTACAAATATCCAAGCCCAAAGAAAGTGGAAATCGAACCCACTAACTGAAGGCAGAAGCGTTAACCATTTGGCTACCACTTTGGCGACTAATCACTGGGAAAAAGTGTAGATTTTAGCTGACCATGTCCGTCCTATGATGGAAACTTTGCTTCCTATAGAAGACGGAATTTTCTAGAATGAGAACCTATCCATGCATGAAGCGGAACTTGTTCAATTGAGATTTGATGAACACGAGGATGAATTTAAACATCTACCTTGATATGTATAATCACCCGACCTCAATATACCGTTATGGTCTATTTTAAAATTTCGGTAAGGGAATGATATCCTCAGCCGAAATCTTTCCTAGAACTTTCACAATATCTCTATGAATAATGGTACAATATTCCTTAAACACTATTTCATGCTTGTGAATCGATTCCCAGGTAGTCTAAGTTGTATTACATGTCAAAGATGGTCCTTCACCACACTAAATAAGAATTCTTTATAAATCTGTTTCCATTATTTTGATAATCATCTGTACATTTGTCAACCTAAGTATATATTCAGCATTTCTTTACCTATAAATACTTTTTCTGTTGTTTCTTTTTGTATTTTTCTCTGTATGTATATTCTTAATGACTCTCTTAGTAAGCATGTTTTCTTTCTTAATGTCAGAAATCTGTTGACGACAAAAAGGGTTCCATCCTTTTCATTGAAGTTACTAAATGTAATAAAAAGAATTTTTACATGTTACTTATTATTTCATTTTCCTTCTTATCTATAATTAATTTTTTCTTGTTATATACAATTTAATTAAAACTGATTTTAAATTTTTTAGAAGTTTATAGGTAAATAAATTTAAGATTAAACATATTAAAAATATGTTGATATTTCTTTTAATTGGTAGCTGACAGTGGGATTTTAAAATAGTACAGCAGGTCAGAAACTTTAGAATTTTGATAACCCACTCTTTATAATGAACATAAATTGAAAGAATATAAAAATCTGTTTGATTTACAAATTTGATATTTCAATTCATTAGAAGAAAGAATGTATGGTATCTCCTCAGTTTCTATCTCACTATTATAAAATTTTAGAGTTACGAGATTAAATAATATATTAAGAATACAAAAGTACACATCAAAAAATATATAAACATGAAAAATGTTTTTTTCAAGTTATGATATTCACTTTTGTTTACTTTAAATTATTTCTAATCATTGTTGCATTAATTAACATCTAATTAATGTTTCAAAAATTGCTTAGTTTGTCAAAAAAAGATGACCTTAGTTCTTCTTGGACCAGAGTATTTTTGCTAAGGTAACATTATAAACCAAGCAAACAAAAATTTGATTACCTAAAACATAATTTAATTTACATTATAAAATTATTTTTAGGTATTTTGATAACCCCACATTTTACAAATTAATTTTTTAAATAATTTTTTTTTCCTGGTTTCCAAATCTGGATGAAGGATTCTTACAAAATAATATAGGAGAACTTTTTAAGAATGGTATGGTCTGTTTTTCTTTAATTTTTTACCAAATTACTTTTTTTCTTTAATTATTTTCAGGTACAAAACAAATAATGGATAATTATGAGATTTATATAAAAGTTATTTGCAAGTTGTCAGTGTTACATAATCATTTATCATACATGCTAGATTTTTAAGAGACATAAAACATAGTAGTTTAGTAGTTAATGACATGAAGTTTGTACAAGATTTAATTTTAAAATAAATCACTAGGCTTTAAAATTTCTACAACGGGATAAAATGCATATATAAAATATTTAATAGGCATATATGTTATACTAAAAATGTTAAGTGATTAACTTTTAAAGAGATTTGGAAGCATCGCAGCTGAGAAATCAGTATTCAGAATAAACTCTTCTGGTAACAATAGTAGTATTTATATATCTGAGCAGAATCAAACAGAGATTAGATGGTAGAAGATAGTTCTACCTATGTATCTTTAACATGATATTATAGTTCATTGACTGTAGTGACGTATCAGTTACTTAACAGTCATTGACCAGACGTTTTCTCTTGATGAGAGACCTGGAAAATGTACTGGTCAGGGTAGTAACTGAAATACTATCTTAAGGAAAGTCCATACTAAATAGTTATTAATGCTTAACTTTTAGTACAATTAAACATTTTATTACTAATAAATACATATTCAATTGTTACTTTTGAATAGTAATAAAATTGACTTTTTTCCAATTTATATGAATTGAATAGCTAAAACATGATTAACAGGGAAAGTATTTTTTCAATATGAGCAATGACATCTACAGAAAATGTTTATTAAAGGGTAGAAGTTTTAAGAATTGGCCAAATTTTTTGAAATTTTAAAATCGATTGAAATGTGCATTAAAAAATGAAATTTTATAAAATCTAATCATACGAAATATTGTTGTCAAAAATACTTCATATAGTTACACATTTCATCTTGAATTTCTACTAATCAAATGATTAAAGAATATTAATTAATATCATAGTATATAGCAGACAAAATTTAGAAATATAATTTTTTTATTTGTTGATTTATTAGTTCAATAAATTCATCTCAATGGGAAAAATACATTTAAATTAATAAAAAAATGTAGCAAATTTTATGTACATTTGTTATTATTATGAAAGCAATATATTAAATTTTGAATTGTTTATATAGGGCATCACAACACTGTAATGTTCCTGCAAGCCAAAACATGGTACTGTTTTATTTAACCTAAAAGTTTTAAGTCTCTTTGTATTATGTAAATTTGTGTGTTGTGTTTCGGAATAAATGAGTTGTCCTGTAATGACGATAGTTACTTTGTGAATGGTGTGAAGTCGATATTCAGTTATTCTCTTTAAATGTGCACGCAAGGGAAAATATAACAAATAAAAATCATAGATAGAATCATAATTAAAAACATAGACAGAACTTAAATTAAAAAGATACATAATTCATTTTTTTATTTTTTTTTTATTTTACATAAATAAAATCTTTTGAAAAAAGTTAGACAAGAAAAATATATATAAAATATTTATTTACAAATTTATACATAACAAAAACACTATAAAATTTAAACTCTTTAATCTTCCAATTATGAACAATGTACAAGCATTAGTTCAAAAATGCATTAGTTCTGATAAATGACAATACAAATCAACTAATTATTCAACAAT
>JAPDSC010056136.1:0-18643 GCA_026290005.1 Latrodectus geometricus | reverse complement strand
AGCCATTAAAATAAGTTCTAGTAATATGCATTCATTCAAGTATCTTAGTATATTATATTTCACTTTAAAATAATATGAATCAGAATTATCAAAACAATAAAATATACATATTATGTACCATTGCAAGTACTTTCGAAATATAAAATGAATAAAAATTTCACCTCTTAAGAGACTTCACACTTTCGGTTTTGAATCAAAATTAAAAACCTGCATTTAGTTACTTCACATAAATATTTAAACACACCCACAGTACATAATTAATATACCTTTTAACATTCAGCAATTTCGAAATTGTTAGTTTTAAAATGTAAACAATAAACAACTAAAAAACATTGCAATTTTCTTGACAACAATCATATTTACTTTCAATCAATCCAGTTTTCATACAAAAATCAAATGTCTCTTTCCTTTCATCCAAACCATACAAATACCTTAAGTTCACATTCTCATCATACCACATAACATCATCCATTCCAAACATTCTTGCACTTACCTCAGACATTCCCCATCCAGAAGCCATCACAAAAATATCACAAAGCGAACGAGGGAGCAAGAAAAAAAAAAAAAAAATTGCCGGCACAACGCACAACCAACGTAGTGAACAAAGAATTAAAAATGGCGCTTACATACTTCGATTTGTTCGGTTAGGGTTGTCAGAATCTCAGGGTTACCATATTTGGCGATTTATCACCTATTTCGAAAAATCGCGCCAAGAGCGACCGTACAGTAAATTTGAGCCTATATATAAAATGATAATTTTCAATACATGCAATTTGGAATACATGAAAAATTTAAAGCTATTTTATAAAGTATGATCGCAAAAAATAATAAATCTTTTACTATTTAAAAGAACTGAAAACTGAAAAATAAAAATGAAAAGAAGAATCACTAGTTAGATTATACTTTAGGGTGCCCCTTTTATTCTCACCAAATTGTGACCACGATTGATCGCCAAGCTGAGCAATACCGACTCGTGTTCTGATTGGTTACCTGTTTGTACTGTAATCGGCGCGAACAGGAATGGTACCAAAAAAATCACCAAGTTCACCAAAGGGCACCCTAAAGTATAGTTTTACATAATCACTATTTGTTCCAGTGAAACAATATTATTTTTGATCAAACAACAATTTTCAATTTATTTTCACTTAGTTGCATTAAACATAATTTTAAATTTAGAGAGAAACACTAACTTCAAAATATTTTGGGTCGCAACTGTATTTAGTTATTTTCCAGTCATTTGGTACGCTGCAATGAGTGATGAAATAATATTTTTTACAATTTTAATGCTCATATCTTATATTTTTCATTGCTTTCATGAATGCTTATTGTAGAAAATGTTTTAAACAAAGTACCACTGTTTAAAAATACAGTGATGCGTTTTACTTCACTTCACTTCATATGCAAAAATCAATAAATAATCTATAAAATGAAATATGAGCGGCTTAGTTTATTCCCTTAAAATTCCCCAATTACCCCGGTTTTTTTTCCAAAATTCCCAAGCTTCAAAATTCTAGAGAATTTTACATCTCTATTTGTATGAACTGCGTTAATCTGTGCTTTAGGTCCCCTACTCTGCTAACTTGGCAATAAATGCACCAAGCGTGGTAAACCAGACGTTTTTATACCTAATGAGCTCTTTATGGCAATCTCCGGAGGAAATAATTTGTGCTTCTTCGCGCATGCTCATTAATTGGTTTTTTTTTTAGCATTTTCATTGGTCGTTAATTAGTTTCAGTTTGAAAAATCGGTCATTTTCATTTGTTGCTAATTAATTTAAAACCGTTAAAAATCGTATTCCGTTATCGCCATGGCAACAGCGTTTTTGAAAACCCGCCAAGTATTGGACCCACAGCACACTTTCGCCAAGTTGGCAGAGTAAAGGACCTAAAGTGCATTTTCACCTATGAACTGTTTTAATTCCTGGCATCGTCAAACGGAAAAGACCACCACAACTCGAGAAACAAAATCGAGTGGGAGATGCGATATTCCAAGGTTTTCCTGGGCAACAACAGATCCAGTTGCCACCACTTTAAAGGCAAATGCCAATGGGTGGACTGTGGCTCACCCTGAAACAACAGTAGAGTAACTAGTCCGCTCGAGATGAGTGCTAGAAGTTTCTTAGTTTTCCCCCTAACTACTCATGAATATGACCCACTTTCCCAGGCTAGTGTCTCGAGATAGAGCCCCGAAAGTCGGCTCCAGATGGGAATTTAAACGCATGCGCACTTGAAGAAAGTGGTTGCAATGATTTTACGGAATACAATATGAATATTGTTTAGATTTAGTTTTAGAAATCCTATTATTTCTTAGGTCTTAGTCAAATTTGATTGGAAGCTAGCTAATCAATTTATCCATTTACCTTTCATAATTATCATAAAAAATAAGTGTATGAAAAAAACTAATTTAATAAATAATTATTTGTGATGTTAGAATATTTAAATGAGAATTTGCTTTCGATTGCTGCCATACATTGGTAAAATCTTTGCCCATCTATGTCAAAAGAGGTTTTATGCTGGATTGTGTAGTCTGTTTAAATAAACATAGCAAATGACATATAAACAACAGTAATTTACGTATTTATAAATAATAATGAATTACGAATTTATACATGAATCTCAATAATTTAAAATTAATTTATATTTAGATATTTTGTTGGTGCATCCATATATAAAAAATAATCCACACTTCTTATAATGCACAAAATTTATTTTCGCTATCAAGGTGAATTAATTAACTAATACTTTGTTATAATTATGAAAATATAACATTACTAAGAACTTTTGGAACCTCAGTAATGTTGTACCAATACTCACCTTTAGAAACGAAAACAGAATATACAAACACATTAAATTACGCACATATTGACACATTTAAAATAGATATGTCATGTTTAACAAGAAGATATAGACTTGTTAACCACATAAATTTATCGAATTATTTACGTCGCCAAGTAACTGAATATTACCTAGTGCGCATGCGTTAAAATTCCCTTCTGGAGCCGACTTTCTGGGCTCTATCTCGAGACACTAGTCTTTCCCAGAAAGTCCTATTAGAGGGTTTAAGATCCCAGCCCGATTTCCTCACTGCACGTCTGGACATAATCACGTGATTTCTTTATCCTAAATAAATACGAGGAATGTTGCATCTATTTAAATTTAATAAAACCTGTTAAAGGTGAAGAAAAAAATGCATTAGATATATAATATGTAGTGTATTATTGCAGAAAAAATTAATTAGAATTCATGCATTATTGATATTTTTCTATTTCCTGCTTTATAGTTCCCTGCCCTTTCCTAGTGCAATTGTAACTAAATGTGTTGTAAGTTGAACTTAAATGTGTCAAAAAAAATTTTCTGCAAAAGTACTGGAGCAGAATGAGCTGCATAAATATTAGGATTAATTCTAATATCAAACATATTTGCATGCGTGTGTATAAACCATGCGGTATATCATCTGAGTTAATCCGGAACTGGCACAGAAGATGGAAAGAAATTGAAGAAAGCTGTTTCTTTTAACTATCCCAGTTTTTGTTTCATATGAAGCAAATCCCACTGAATACTTAAGTTAGGAACGGATAATAATAATAATATGGAAAGTAAACCGCGAATGCATCCATTTATCAAATTAAACGGAACAATAAGATTAAATAAGAAGATCATATTATCTTTTCACTAAATTAAAGATTATAAAAATGATCATTAAAATTTAAGCATACGTAAAATATTAGCAATGTTTTAGACAGAAAGTCTTATTAAGGAATACATGGAAAAAGGTTTGACAATACAATAATAAAAATCAATCACGAAAAATATTTTATATGATTATTCATAATTCCTAGTCCATATCATTTGAAAATAATTTTTGTTATTTGTATTTTGTTCCTTTTTATATTTTGCTCGTTTGTGCCATTTAGGCCGCAGTGGCCTGGTTGGTTAAAGCGTTGTTCTCGTTACCGGAAGTTAGAGAGCTCGAATCCCGGCTTAGCCGAAGTTCCATCGTATTCATTAATGGTGACTAGGGCACGTAAAGTATGTCGTGGTCGCAATGTCCTCCATGTTCCCATCCAAATTAATATCTCTGGGACTGTTAGGGCCAGGTTATGGGTTTTCTCTGGCTTTTTAAATTCTGGTCTTCTCTGGATCTTTAAAGTAAAAAATCCAGATGGTGCTGCCATCTATGCACCAAGGTCGTACTTCCACTCTCGTATGGGGGTGCTCTGTTGAAAAACGGAAGACGCTTTTCCTGACTTCATTCGCCCAGTCCTTGACGGGTGGACTTGGCTTTGCCAGGTGTCATAAGAAACTACAACAGTACAAACTAGATTCAATACGATTAAAAATATTCATTTACAATGAAGAATTTATGTCTTGCTTTTTAAATGAAAATCAATGAAAGAGTTGATGAACTTGCAAAACAGGGATCCTCTTTCAATCCAATAGGAATGGAGCCCTTTTGTGGGATCAACATGAAGACTACAAGGAAAGCCATTCAAAAAGGGAAAAAAAAACAGAAGATGAACAAAGTTTGGCGTGACTCTCCTGGACAGAAACATGCGAAAAGTATGATTTTCAACTCATCTGAGAAAATTGCATCTGAAATTCTTAGACTCCCAAGATTGAACACTCAAGCAATTGTAGGCTTCATTACTGGTCACTATCATTTCAGGAAACACCTTTATACAATGGGACTTTTTAAACAGAAACCAATTTGTAGGAAATGCCACGTAGGGGTAGAATCAGCTCATCATATCCTATATGAGTGTGATGCTCTTGCCCTTACAAGATTCACTACTGTAGGTAATCCATATCCTAAAGAGTTACACCTAAACTCCATTGAGGGCCTATCAGACTTTATAAACAAAGTAGGTGACCCAAGACAATGGAACTTGGAAAAAATTGAGCTTAAAGTAAGGTACAAAATGCAACAATGCAGAGGTGCCACATATCTGACAAGCTCAAGAAGAAGAAGACGAGAGGAAAATCAGGGTTTTAATTGTTCATTTATATCTTTAGAATTTTTGATTTACCAATTACTTTTTAACCAAATTGGTCAAAATATTTATAATGAAAGCCATGTAACAAATATGTATTTTTATTTTATTTTGGGAATCATATGGAGGGGGATATATAATATACTAGAAAATCAACAATTCTATCACTTGAATTTTTTAAAAAACTTTTATGTGAGAAGAAAAAATTCATTTACTGCATAATACGTATCATTGCAGAAAAATTCAAGTTATTATAAAATTTTAGCTATTATAAAATTTACTGTAAAATTTAAGTTATTATAAAGCAGAAAAATATTAAAATGCTTTTCTGTTTCCTGCTTTATACGACACTCTTCTCTTACGAAGCTGTAACTAAATAAAGTGCAAATTGAATTTAAATCTTACAAAACAAATTTTCTGCAAATCATTGCTTAAAATAAAAAAATAAATCACAAACGAAACGCTAATATGCGTAATAATTGAAACATAAAGTATATTTATATGCACGTTATGCCATCTGGTGTATCGGCAGATAAAAACCAGTACTCACACTGTAAGCGGAGGATTTAAAAAAATTGAAGTAAGCTATCCATTTGAAGGAACCCTACATTCTAACTCCAAAGTTGATCCCAACCCGTATAAAAGTTTAAGGGAGGATCTGATGATAATGTGAAAGATAAAATTCAAAATCCTCCAAACTGAAAAATAAAATATCAAGTAAATACTTAAAAAGAATTGGAATTTTTAGATGAAGTTTAAGTAACTCTATTTCAGTTGAAATTGGCACCATTAATAAGAACTCCCTTAAAAAGAACATAATTTACCCAAAAAGCTAAATACAGAAGGCTCCAGCTGCAAAATGTATGTCATTCCACACATAGTTCGAAAGTCTACTATTATATAGGCATAAAATGAAAACGTGAAACCACGTGAAGATTTTAACCCATCATTCGCCGTGAACCATAATCATACCAAAAAAGTTTGGAATTAGATCCTATATATTGAGTGAAGTTACTGAAATTTCTTCACGGAATGAAAAGGGGATTTACATACTTAAGGAGTTCAAAATATTCGTCACTCATCGAATAGAGAAAAACCACTCGAAAAACCATAAATGCAACACCCTGAAGGAAGCATGCAAATAACATGAAATTTACATCATTCATTAGAGGAGGTGATATATGCAAATGATTAGATCCTGTGGAAAATATTAAATTCTGTAGCGCCACTTCAAAGCGCAAACTAACACTTGGAGATTTCGACGATTTCAAGTTCGGCAATTGTATGTTTTTTTTTTCCCCCTTCTTCTTCTTTTCTTCCCAAAAATGATCAATTATGCCTCGTAGAAAATAATGATAATTTTTTTATCAAGTATCCGAGTTCGACAGAGGAAGGATCGTGGTCTACCGAGATTGTAGATTATCTTTCAGGGGAAGCGGTAGTCATGTCGGATGCAGGAGGGTACGCGACGGACAGACTTGTTCGATCGCCTCAACCTCAGTGCACCATTTCACGTGATGACAGGAAAATTTTGCTCATGGCAATGACGGATCTCTCAAACACATCACGAACCATAGCACAGGACATTCAAAGTTTAACGCATCATCCAGTGTCTGCGCGTACCATTCGACGTCGTTTACAGCTGTAGAGTGGTCTGCCCGCAAGATGCGATGAAAGAATGTTGGTTTGATGACTTTTATAACGCAAGATCGCAATGAAAGAAGGGTGTGGACTGCAGAAGGAAATAAAAATGTCATCATTAACGAGTCGCGCTTCTGTCTGCAACACTACGATGGTCGCATTCGGGACTGGAGACACCATGGAGAAAGAATGCTGAACAATGCTATTCAACGCCACACTGATCCTGCACCGTGTAATATGGTATGGGGCGGTATTAGATATCACTCTTGCACTTTCTAGAATGCATTGCCGGTAGTTTCAAAAGCCAGCGCTACATCCTCAAGATGTTGGAGCCAGTTATGCTTCTTTACCGTCAGGGCTTTCCCACAGCCATATTTCAACAGGATAATGCGCGACCATACGTGGCACGTATTGTCCAAGGGTTCTTCGACAATCGCCAGAATGAATTGCTTCCTTGGCCGACTCGCTCTCCGACTGAAAACATGTGGTCTATTGTTGCTCAACGATTAATTCAGATTATATCCCCAGCTGCTACACCAGATCAACTTTGGCAGCGTGAAACTGCTTAGCTGCTGTACCCCAAGAACACATCCAAAGTCTCTTTGAATCAAGGTCGAGGCGTTTGGCAGCGGTGATCTCCAACAATGGTGGTTACTCTGGCTACTAATTTTGGCAGGAACCACATTTCACAGAAATCTATAAATTTAATCATTTGATACTTGTTATCTACAAAATAAATTTTGTTGTGATATCGCTTGTCTTTCTTGGTGTTGAAATTCGGGTGGCCAGCAGTGTACTTTAATACTTAAATATATAAACATATACTATAAGTTACATATTGTCAATGTACTTTGTTACAACGAAAAGGATTTGACTTATTAGGGAAACTTTTTTTCATTAAATTGTTATACTGTAAGCTTAATATATTATATATAAAGTATGGTTTTGTTCTAATGGAAAGTTTGAGAATATTTAGAATAAATACTGAAAGCTATGAAATGACTATGAAAATTCCAAAAAAATGCTATGATAATGAAAGTTCCTTTATATTATCATAGCATTATTTTTGAGAAAACTCCATACATATTAAAATTCATTAATTTATGAAGCATTTTGAATACTTTAGTTGTAGTTCCGGTCCTGCAGAAGCTCAACGTCATCATACAAACATATAAGATAATGAAAGATGATTAATTCTTCAATCAATTCGACAAAAGACATTTAGATTATCTTCATATTTAGAAGGAGTCGAATTTAGGATGCTGTATTAATCAATTGAAAATGCTCAAAGAAATGTTATATTTATATATGTCGAAAATTAAGAAATATTTAAAAGCATGGTATGATTAATTTTATTTTAAAATGAAAATGAGTTCATGCTTTATCCATATTTTAAACTGCAGGTATTTGGAATCATATTTCATTATTTTATTTTTTAAGATGTCGATATTTTTTTTATATGTTAGCTGGAATTATTTTAATATTTTAAAGCATATTTCTATCAGTCATGATTTACTCGTTACTGATTATAAGTCTCATGAATTATTTAATCAAACTATTTAAATATGACGTAATTAGCGGTAACCAGTTAAAAATATTTATAATAATGATTAAATGTATATTCATTTCGATTTTTTAGGTCATAACTTACACTCATGTTTTGAAATTGGAATTCAATTAATAAACCATGATTAAAAACTTTCATTTTATTATTTAATTTATAAAATTTAGAACATTTAAATTGATATGATTATTTTCTATTTTTAAAAGGAAATTCAAATATTCTGAAATAGTTTAAATGATTTTTAATTTGAAAAAACAATTTTTTACATTTCATTATTGTCAAAATTTAGAATTTTAATAATTTTATGAATTGCTAAACAGAACATTTTGTGTTAACACTCAATTTTGTAAATACTCAATTTGAAGTCTACTATATTTTCTGAATCACGTGTTTCTTATTTTGAAAAACTTTTCACAATAAAAAATTTTAATACATTTTTCTAAATACATATATTATTTAAAATTAAACATTTGTCATGTAATTCATTTCTAAATAATAAATTGTATCAAAATTATGACTGAAGAACATAAAAAAATTCTATTGAAATACATTTTTTCTTTATAATTTATATATGTATATTAACTTATATATAATTAAATAAGAATGCATACATAAAATTATATTAATTATGACAAAAGCCTTAACATTCATTACAGGAGCTATAGTAAAAAGAAATTATGTGGTCAATAATTAAAATTACAAGTGTTAATGCAGCACATCCATTTCTTAGAGGATTCTATTGTCTTCTATGGATATATATTTGTTGATTGAACTTCCAGTTGTGAGTGTAACTCAACAAGTATTACAAAACTGAAAAATGATAAAAATTTAATTTCTTAAATATACACTTTTCAGCCAGCTCAAACCAAAGAATTGCATCAATGTTTTCAAAATGAAAATTTCTCATTTTGTTTCAGTGGAAAGTTTTATAAGCATTAAAGTGACACCAATAGTTTAATTTATTTAAAAAGATTTAAGCATATTTTTAGACATGATTCTGCCCATGGGCTGAATACATATTGTGATAATGGAAAAGCAAACTTTACATACTTTCAATTATTATTATTTATTAAATATTTATTTTTGATTTATCTTATAATTGTTTGAAATAATCAAATGGAATTTTTCAAAAATTATAATCAATCACTTTTACTAGTAATTTAAATTTCATTATGATATTAATATTTCAGAAACAACAAATATTCTTGACTTGTCATAAGTATTTAATTTTTTTTAATGCATTTCATTTAAACCTTCTTATACATCAATAATTTTTATTATTCGTGATTTTATCACAAAATGCCACATCTGATATAAAACCCAAATAAGCTGGCAGTTACTTTATGTGTGACAGTTGTTTTGTAATAAGTAATTAGCTATTATTAGCCAACACAATTACAGCATCTCTATTTACTCATTACCATAGCTTGTGCTCACATGAGCTATATTGACTAATATATATATATATATATATATATATATATATATATATGTATATATATATATATATATATTCTAACTATTCTCTATTAATTATATATTATGTATTCACTGAATTCTATTAACAAGTGGAAAAATTGATGATGTAAATATGTGTTAAAAACTCAGTCATGTATAACAGTTATTCGTGTGAAATTCCATCACCCAGGAAACCTGGCGCCAAAAAACACCACTTTTCGTCAATAATAAAAAACTATATACTAAATACATGGTTATTACTCTGTAAAATTATTTATCATTCTTTGAACAAGAGTTCAAGTAAATATATCTCTGCTTTTACAACACAAAAAGACACATTTGGAACCTGCTTACTACAGAATAGAAAAAATGTGACTGTTTTAGTCTTTAAGTTATTTATTTAGCTTTTGCTTTTAAATAGCATTTTCTTACTGTCGTTAATATAATGAATTTAAACTATCCTTATGTTACAATGCGAAGGTATTAATGGAACAATCTAAAACAATTTGGTGTCTATTTGGCGGGATTTGGTGTTTATGCCAATTTTCTTGTTTGGTGAAATTTTCTATATAGAAAATTCATGCTAATATATATTAGCATGAATTTTTAAAATAAATAATACACTAGAAAGAAAGATAAAAAACACTTAAAGCAACATATTAATTTAAGAATTTATTAACATTTATAAATCTATATCTAATACAGGAAAATTCATATGTTGCTCTAGCCATTTTGCAGCCATAAGCATTTGCTGTTCTTGGAATGGTTTGCCAATAAGCTGCAAGCTCAAAGGAAGTCCATTATTTGACAGTTTGATAGGTAAACTTACAGCAGGTAAACCTAGTGCATAAAATAGAATGTATAACCACTGGAATAGTAAATAAAATTGATAAAAAAAATCTTATATATACTATTTAAAAAATAATTATATGATACTGCAATTTTGCTTCAATTAATGCAAAATAATAAATTTTTGTGAATAGGAATTTTGCCATTTTTAATAAGTAATAATTTCAAATTAAAAAGAATTGTTTATTTTTAATTCAAACTAAAAAGAGTAATACTTATTTTCAGAGGTGAATAATTTTCTTATGATTAAATGTCTTGATTTAGCTGAATTGATTTTCCTCATTATTTAAAAAAAAGAAAATATTTATTGGTAAGTAAAAATATACATGAGGTCTAATAAGATTTATTATTTTCATTTAGGCCTCATTATATTTTTTTAGATGAAACTGGCATGGATGTACAGCAAATATAAAATCCAATTTTTAAAAATATCTATATTAAAAAAATATAATTTAAAATAATGTAAATTGTTCAAATTGTACCAATTTTATAATATAATAATTTTCATCTACTATTACAATAATACTAGGAAAGATTAACAGCTTAATTTTATAATTTCTAAAAATTAATAACTATATACGCATTAATTACAGTAACTTTATAGAGAAAAAATATGTTCCATAAAACTTCCATGTAATGTTATATATTAAATAATATATTAAATTAATGTTTTGTAAGTGTGTGTGCTTAAGATACATTAAATAGAAAAATAAAACAAAAATCACAATTATTAATAAGTTATAAATTAACCTTCTAATTTAAATTATTTTTAAAAACTTTACTAAAATCATTTTTAATTAAAATTTGAAGTAATAATTTTTAATAAATTATTTCTTTATATTTATATATATTAAATTTTGATTTCAAATTTTAATAAAAAGAGTTTTTATATTTAAAATTAAACTAAAGAAAATTAATTAGAAGATTTTATAATTCATAAATATTTAGAAATCCTTTTTGCTGAAAATGCAATATTCATTAGCTCTTTCAACCAAAGGGCTAATGAATTATTTTAATAATTTATATAAAGTTATTTTAATACATGAATATAAATTTTAAACTATTATATTTCAATAATAAAAAAGATTTTTCATAAAATTGTTGTTTAGAATAAATTAATAACCATACTTTAAAGTAAAATTTAAAGATTCAATGAAAAATAATTTTGATATTAAAACCCCTGATGAATATTTGTAACAAATGTATGGTTATTTATGTAGGACTAAAATTTTAATCTCACCAGCCATATTCACAGGTTGCGTACAAAAATCTTCGATAGCACTGTGTTGTCGTTCATCAATAAGAGTCCATTTGGAATAAGGTACAGATTCATTCAAAGAAACTGGAGTCAATAACAGATCAATACTGTTCTCAAATACTGAGTTGAAATCATTGTAAATAAGCCGCCGCACTTTTGTAGCTTGATGAAAATACTTTTCATAATTACTAGAGCAAAATTCAAAACAATGATGTAAGAAAACAAGGTAACTTAAAAATGTTTACATTTTATTCATATAAGTGAAGATTTTATTGCTCATACAACAGAAAACTCCATTTAATTTAAAATGCTTTTAAGCAAGAGAAATAACTTGTGAATAAGCAATTTTACTAATAATAATTAGTAATTTACTCACAGGAATTATGTAAAAAATTAAGACTTTTGCGAAAATCACAATTTATTTGTTGCTAAAATAAAAAGCATAATAGCATTTTATAATTTTTTTACCAATGAAAAGACTGCTCCATTATTGACATGAAGTGATAAAAAAAAAAAAAAAAGGAAACATCAAACACACACACACACAAAAAATAAATAAATAAAGTTTTATAACTAACTGAATTTTTCCACCTGTTTTATGCATAATTTAACAGATAAAAGAAATTTATCAAAAATTTTATTGAGATGTGAAATAACAAGGTTTGCTTCCTTGACAAATCAAGAAACTGAGGAAATAAGAGTGAAGAAACAACTAATTCAAATTAAAACTGTAAATGAATGCATGCACTGATTTTTAGACTAATTTTGGTTTATTTAAGTAAATATTTCCTTAATTAAGAAATTATAATTGTATTAATTAGCATTTTGTTTAAAAAAATAGTAATTCATATGGTTATATATTATATGTGATAACACAATTATATATGGTATGAATAATGGAAATCACTGGATTTAATTCTTTTAAATCTTAAGTCATAGAACTAATTATTTAATCTTAAATTTTTTTTACATACTTTGAATTGCTAATTTAAATTATGCCAAAAAATATCATTGAATGACATCAGTTAAAAACAGTTAACACATTCCACAATGTTCTATAGAATAAATCTACTGCCATAAAGAAAATATTAGATATAAGGGATTTGTTACATGAATTTATTAACTTATGAGTCTTGTTCCTTTTATGAATAATACATCTCTTGTAATAATTAGAAACACTTTTATTTCAATATTTTTTTTATTCAAATAGGCGATGAAATGGATCAATATGTGCAATTGTTTACTCCAACTGTAAACATATAGCATTTTTTAATAAGTAAGAAATCATGTAGGATAGAAAATACTTAATTTTTTTAACTATTTATTTTTAATTAACAAAACACATCATGGAATTATATATTTTTTTAATTTGAATCTGTGGTTTTTTTTTTATTTTCCTGTCATATACATAAATAACATCATTAATTTGTGTGATTTTCTTAGTTATTTAAATATAACATGCTCATTATAAATTTATTATACAATTTGTCAATACTGATGAAATACTATAGTATATACATTACAATTAACTTTTTTTAATGTATACATATTATAGAAACCAAAATAAATATTCAAACATTTAGCAGCTTCTAGCATACCAGGAAGAATATTATACACCTTTTGGTATGTTATACTTTAAAACTAATCAATTTGCTTGCAGTGCAATTTAATATTATACATTACATATTGCACTATATAAACAGTGACTTTGAAATAACCATTAAGTTTAGATATTATGTCTTATATTGTTTAATTATAATATATACAATACTATTTCCTACTTGGAATGATTAGCTTACTTATTGAGGACTGAATCCCATAATTTTAAATAAAGTAATAAAAGTCATAAATTTAACAAAGTATTTTTCTTTTATTGCCATTTTAAAGTGGAATTTTAATTATAAACATCCTTATTACACTACTTAAAATTAATTTTTCCATTTAATGTAATTTTATTAAAATATAATAAACCATTCAAGATACTTAATAAGATGCTTCTATGGTACGAGAAATATGAAATCAATATTAAAAAAATACATGCATTAAAAAATTAAATCACATGCAAAGATGTCAACATTAGTACAAAATCTATGCCTTACTCTCGAAGGAGAAAATAATTCCCAGCTAAAATACGTTCTCTTACTACATCACTGAAACCTTCCCTTCTTGTAATAGCATAATGGTGTTCATTTGTTGAATTTGATTTTGCTCTGTGCCCTGAAATACAGACAACATTATCTAGTTTGCATTTTAAACTATTAATTAAATTTTGCCATGAATTTTATATGATTAAATTACATAATTATTCACTACATTGGTTGAAAACATTTTTCAAGTTATTATTTTTGCTGATAGTTAAGTGAAGAATATTCTCTATGTCATGATGTAACTTGACTTTTTAGTTGTAAGCTTTTTAAAAACACAAAAATGAGAAATTTTTAAATACCATTCATACATCAAATTATTTTTTTAACTGTAAAAAATTTACTTGCCATTTAAATTGAAGCCTTGATATTCTATAATAAATATAAATAATTTCAGAAAATGTAACAAAATTTAATGTTTAACAGGGGAACTTAAAGAAAAAGATGAAATATTTATATTTTCATGGATTCCTCATCTCTTACATAAATTTCTTCAACTGCGTCAGTGTTTTAAATCTCTTGATAAGATTTAAACACATAGCTCTTTACATAAAAATATTCATAGTGAAAAAAATCCACTGTATTTTAAAATTACAATTTATCCATTAAAAAAGCTGAACTATTGTGACAGAAATAAGCAAGTATTCACAAGATTTATACTTTTAAGTGGGACAGATACTGATAAACATAAAAACAAATATAAAACAAAGAAACTAGTGTTATTTAATCATGATGAATTACACTGGTTTCTTCAACTTTTGAATGTGGAAAGATGTTGGAGAGTTATTAAGCCTTGAAATTTTGATCAGCCATTTTAAAGAAATCACTAATTAGATTTAATTAAAATGGATTGTAAGTAGTTTGAATTTTATTATTTGGCATCTTCTGTGGTAAGAATTATAAGAAATAGGTGAAACAAATTTTTAAATGTTTTTTATATTGCGCCGTTTTTATTAATTAAGAAAGGCAATTTCTGGTCTCATTAGAAACATTTTTGGCAGATGACCTCATTTGTTCATGCAGAAGAAGAAGAAAAGCCTCAAACTCTTAACTGATTACAATTAGAGCAAAAGAATACTCATTAGAGCAATTATTCAAGTTCTATTACAATAACAATGCAATTTAATTCACTAATTTGATGCATTTAAGAAAATGTCTAAGTAAAGACTAAAATATTACTCTTATAGGTAAATTGAAATATGTTTTAATATATCTTACATAATTTTAGCAATAATATCATACTTTAAAGATTCACAACATATGGAACATATGGAATGAGTTCAGTAACCACATTCCCAATATAAGTTAAACATTTCAAATAAAATCTTCCTTTAAATTTCATTAAAAATTTTTTTCTCTTTTAAATTCTACTGAAATTCAGTAATATAAATTGTATCTGTTAATGATGAAATGAATATGGTTTTCATCCCTTTATTTCGATACATTCTAATAAAACAGCAACATTTATATTTCATAGATTTTCCAAATGCCTGCAACTTTCTATATTTGTTTGACAATAAATTGTTAGTGCTGCACAAATTGGTAATTTTTTTCCCTTTATATCTTTTTTTATTTTTGATACAGAACGTTAATCTTCAAACTTTATTAAGGATACTGCAAATCATCTCGCCTTATACAGCATTATTACTTTACAATATTTTGACATTTTTTATGAACATAAATTATGACATTTAAAAATAAATGGTTTGGTTATCAGTGAACAATAATTCTTATTGCTTATCAGGACTAATTAAACTAAGAGCTTTAGTTTAAACTGGATTCACAACAACTAGAAATATCCAATCCTGAGGTAGAATTCTAACTAAAAAACTGTTCAACCAAAGGCTAGAGCGTTAACCATATAGTTGGGTAGGTTTTATGGCTCAAGGTCCAAAAATAGACAAGCTGCATCACGTTAACCATATGATTACCAGCTTCAAAACTAAGGGATAAGATAAGATTCTATAGATATCATACTTATAATATTTTATAAATTTAAAACATAAATTTTATACATTAAATATTTCACCATTAAAAATAAAATTTCATTGCTAACCAACCAAATAAAGAGAGACGAATAAGCACATATGTGTACTGACATTTAATTTCAAAAGTAATATAACTTTTCATTTTAAAATCATTAACTCACCATATCTGATGCCATCGTAACGAGCAAAGTTTGAAGCAATTTCGCAACAACTAATGACAGAGTAACACATAATTGAATATTTTGTATGAGGTAAAGAAACAGAAGATACTCTAGCTCCTGCATTTTCCAACAAATTAGCCACAGTTCTCCATGTCTCAATAATTTCTGAGGACATTCCAGGGCATTCATATTCCTAAGCAAACCAAGGAAATAAGGTTATATAAGTTTATTAAAATTAAATAACTATACAGAAAACATAATCACATTTGAGTTACTACCTTTGGAATTCCAATATGAAATTTCTTTATATCAATCTCATCAGGAATAGTAAATGGTAAATAATTTTTATTTACAGTAGTGGAATCCATATTATCTGGACCAGCCAAATGATCTACAATAAGAAATGAGTTAAGTGAAGATTTATTCATTTTTAAGTAAATATTGGTCTGATCATCACATTTTAATTTATAATGAAGTAAGCATTAATAGATTCTAAAATACAAGAGGTTAAATTATATATTATTACTAATAGCATTATATAAAAATATAACTCTTACTTAATAGTACAGTTGCATCATCAACAGAACGAGTCAAAATCCCAGGAACATCAAGGGAATTACAGAGAGGAATTAATCCATGTCTAGAAATCAATCCATAAGTAGGTTTTAAACCAATCACACCACACAATGATGCTGGAAGTCGAGTGGAACCTCCAGTATCTGATCCAATAGAACTGAAAATAAAATCTCTTTTTTGAGAATTTCAGAATATAAAACAAATTAAAAATGTTCTAATGTACCATTAACTAACATGTCTAATTTTCCTAATTGAGAGAAAATAATGAACAAACAAAAAAAAAAAAAAAAAAAAAAAAAAAAAAAAAAAAAAAAAAAAAAAATCACAATTCTATAATTTATCAATTATTACATGATGTAGTTGACAGCTGAACAGCAAATAGATTTTCTAATTTCTTTAATATATATTACATTTTATTGTTTTCCAAGAGCATTTCTCAAAAAGAGTGGATCGTATTCACAGGTCGTAATGGGGAAATTTTGGAAAACATCACAAAAGCTATACATTATGAAATCATTCAAATTTGTTCAACAGTTAGGAACCTTACAATCTAAACAGCCACACCATTTGTCCACACGACATCATAAAATTCATGAATAATATGAAATTTATGAAGCATAGAATAAAATCTACAGCCTTGCAATCTGCATTTCATGAATCATATGAATCACAAATTTATTATTAACGAAATGCTTCAATGTTAAACATAATTTACTAATTAGAATGAGTAAACTTGCATTGAATAAAGTTTATTAATGAATACACTTCTTGACATAAATATATATAAAAGATAAACAATAAAGTTCTCGCCATCTTTGCCTTGCAATGGAATGAAATGAGAATAAGTAATCAAATTGGCATACCATGTGGTTGAGACACCAGTCATTTGAGGAAGGAATATTAGTCAATATAAAAGCAGGTCTACTGCACATGTTGATCAATCATAACTTGTACATTAGTGAAGAGAAATGGACATGTCAGAGTTGGTGTTATTTGCTTTATGATTTCAAAATGGGCTTATCAGCTGCTGTATCAAGTTGGTGAATGTCTCAAGCATTTGGGGATATTGCTGAATATGAACATACATTGATTTCACAAATTCAGGTCAGGAGATTTATCCCTATACACCCACACAAGATTATGCTTTATTGTCTGGTGGACTAGTTGTTAAAGAGTTCACTATAAGCTGCAACCAATATGCTAAACAGTCACAGCAGACCTATATTTTTAGCAACTGGAACACATTTAACAGGCATTACAACTGAAGGAGCCAGTACTGATTAATTCTAAGGGTGTACTGTTCTTGTTCAATAACATGATTCGGCATGTTGCATGGCAAGGCAGAAATACCATACAATGACTTAATTGAGAGACTTTGTGCCATCCTCCTTACTCACCTAACTGTGCACCATCAGATTACCACCTTTTCTATGCCCTGAACAATCATCTTCATTAAGCACCCTTCACCAATAAAGCAGCCTTATGCGAAGAATTCATGGACTTTTTTGCCAAAATGGACTTTCCAAACCTTCAAATTCTACCACAAAGTGATTGTACAATTGCAGGCAAATTGGCATAGATATAAAGTGTCGGATGCCTATGGTGATTAATTAGTAATAATAGGTCTTTCTATAGGTCTTGTTCTTTTGAGCCATTAAAAATGGTAAGAATTTTCTTGTTTATTTTGTATATCATATGTATAGTGAAATGGTAAAATGTGAATTATATTAAAATATATCATATAAACAATGCAAAAAAGTAATGAAGAGACTAATGTTGGTACAATTCAAACAAATTGAGTTTACTTGAAAAATAAAATGACATTATAAAACAAATAGAAAATTTAGTAAACAAAATTGCACATCAATAAAGGGTAAAGTTTATTTTAAAAGAAATTATTAAGTAATCCTTTTATTTAAAAAAAGAAATAATAAACAGATATTGTTGTAACTTATTTCTAATAAATACATTAATGAGAAATATCAGTCTTAACAAATTTTATAACCATAATGTG
>JAPDSC010056135.1:0-32145 GCA_026290005.1 Latrodectus geometricus | reverse complement strand
ATGTTCTGATGTTCATATTTAAAATTGAACTTTTTCATTATCTTTATTATTCAATATGACATAACAGATATATCCTTATTTTACTACATTAATTTTGTTCGGCATAATTTGTTTAATATTAAATCTTTAATTTGAAAATTTCACTTTCAAAATATACAAGTTTATTTAATATTTTTAAAATCTAAGAATGAACTTACATTTAAAAATAAATGCCAATGACTCACAAAAAAAGTTATTTTGCCTGAAATTACTTTATTTCTACATTGATTAAAATATAAATAAAAATTATTGAATAAAAAGACAATATTGAACATGATGTGCTTTTTCTCATATGATCATAGAAAGAGGATATTTAAAATTATGAATAATTCAAGACAGTTGCTAAAGATATCTTAAATACAGAGAAAAATAAATAAAAAGCACAAAAAAAAAATTACCAACAGTCTAAGAAAGAAAACTAAAATTATTTTTTTTTAATTACAATATCCTTTTTATAACATTGATTTAATAAGAAATCTAATATTTCTATGTGAATATAAACTGATGTGCATGTATACCAATGAATTACATATGTATCTCCAATGATATAAATTTTGATCATATGTCAAGCATTTGATAATATTGCTTTACAACATATTTTACCAATCATAATCCTTCTGTTTTTTTCTGAAAGATGTTTCTGACGCTACTACTCTATTATGATTTGTTATTCCAATTTATTTTTGAATCATAATATCCTATTATATGTACAAAACTTATATCTGCGAAAATTGAAACACCATAAGAGAATTTTGAAGATGGTACCAACCTTACAAGGAATGTAAAGAGAGTTAATTCATACAAATTATTAGATTTTTACAAAGCAATTTTGCATGTGTGGAACGAGTACCAACTCTTCATTAACCGCTTTTTTCCTGTATGTAAAGGACTAAAGATATCTTAAAATCTGTTTCGCCTGTATGAGGTAAATGTTTAATACTATATATCAATAAAATTTCCCTTCACTTTTATTGATGTAAAGTGATCACTAATTAATGTACCAATAAAACAGGAGGGTGGCAGATCAACAACTTAAAGAGTTTGTATGAGGCAGTATCACTAATATGTGAGAAACTAGATTTTCATGTTGAGAAATCACAACTTGCATGCAGTATAATATCACAACACTGATGTGTTTGGAAAAAAATGGGAAGAGAAAGACCAAAGTTGGCAAAAAGCTGAGTATGATACACGCAATAGCAGAACAGTGTGGGATAACAGACAGCTGTTGATAGATAGTATAACATTCTTTTATGTTAGGACAATATTTGAAGACAGCTACAGGTGTTTTGTTGCATAACTTTATGGTCCAACTCAGAAACATTCTCTAAAGATGCTCCATACTTTCTACGAAACATAATCTAACAAAATAAAAGAACCTATTCCCCAACTTAAATCATCAATCTTCTCTCTATATACCATAGTATTTCGAATCACAATAGCGTGTGTGTGTATCCACTGCAATCTAATGATTTGCTCATATTACTGCAAATTCATAGTGTTTTTTTGGTTTGTGGCCATTTTTTGTATCATCAAGTGCACGTATGAGTTCTCAATGCAGTTTTTTTTGGGGAATCAGATATCTGACTTTAATGAGTTCAGCAACACACTGCATGTTGTGTCCAATGTCAACAAAATGTTTTACCTGAGGAATGTTCTTACAATTGAGAAAACAATGACGGAAAAATATACATCAGATGTTATAATTAGAAATGTCTGCTCCTTAGGTGTATTATTCAGCCTCATACCATTCAAACATATGGGGATCATGTTGTGAGGAACTATTGAGTGTAATTGCAAAAATATTTAAAGCAAATTAAGGGCCACTCTATAGTGATAGCTATATAAGAAAAATAGTGGAGTCAGAGGTTTTGCCCATTCTTTGTTATATTATGGGACTGTATTCCAGAAAAATAATGCTTGTGCAAGTTTCTCAGACTGCACAAGCCTTCTGCAGTGCACAGGATACTTTGCTTTTTCTATGGTCTGCTTATTCCTTATTTGTTGTCCACTGAACACCTCTAGGCCTTCTTTGGTCAGTGACTAGCTTGTACAGTTGGTGGGATACACAGTAAGATTTAACTTGGTGTTAAGTTGAAGACAGCTGGAATGCAATTCTCCAGAAATACATTCAGAACTTGAATGATTTAATATCCTGACATGTTGCACAGAGTGGAGGACACACTAAGAACTAAATTCCAACATTACTTTTGTCTGCTAATTTGATAATTTATCTGTATTACTATCAGCAATATGCGGAATAAATTTCTGACAATTCTTTCATGGTGTTGCAATTTTAAAAAACTGAATGTATATAATATGACAGAAAATTATATAAACTATCAGTATATCTTAGTTTTGATAGATTCTAAACAATTCTAAGCACTCATACTCAAGGTGAGAAACAAACACAAATTAGTGTTACTAAAACCAGAGTGTTATCCCTTTAGATATTATCACAGTTGTTAAGCTAATAAAAATTGAGTTGAAAGGAATATGCATTTTTGAACATGTATCAAAAGAAAAATATCTACAAATCAGATACAACAGAACCTTAAAATAATAAAGGTGCTTTATTTACATAAAGTTATTTTAAAATCATAACAACAATTTTTTTTAAAATTAGCATTACATTATAATGTGATATTTTTTAAACTAAATTTAATTAGTTCAAAACAACTATCAAACATGTTTATAACATACCTGTTGATTTAATAAGAAATCTAATGCAACTGTCCATAGTAGCAATACTGAAAATGTAAAAGTTACATTATAAATAAATTTTAATGTACGAGAGAGATTTATTATATATTAATATCATGTTATATATATATACCTTCCACTTAATGTATCAGTTCCAAGTACAACAGCACGATCTTCAGTTACTTTTACTTCTTGATCTCCTAAATTATATATACCAGGTTTTAAGCCCATTGCTGAGATTGCATCAGTAACTAAAACTAAACCTAGAATACAAAAAAATGAAAAATTTTATAAATGATTAAATATATTTTGAACAATTAAGAATGAAATATTTTAAACAATTATTACATTTGAAATCGTAAGATAATTTATGTTGCATAATTAGACTTTTTTGATTTTGGAAAACAAAAAAAATATACGATCATTAAAAAAATACACACACAACTTAAACATTTTATTGTTTTAACTAAAAATAATAGAAAAAATGATAAGATATCCTACTTTGTTAATAAACAGAACATATAGAAAGTTTTTTATCTACTTAAAATAATTTGTACATTATATTTATTTTTTATATTATTAATAAAAAAATTATCAGTTATTTTTTTTATATAAAGCAAATATTCAAATTTTTCATTTCTCAACAAATATTTGTTTAATATATTAATCCAAATAAAGTCTATATTAAGTTGAAATTTTCAAGTAATATGTATTTTTTAAAGAAATTTGAAGTAAAAATAGAAAATATACTTTTAAATCAGCAAACTAAAATTAACTTTATTACTTAATGCTATTGAATTGCAATTATCTTTACTTCTTCCAAAGTATTAAAAAAATATATTTTCCAACACAAATAATATCATAATTTGGAACAAAAATAAAAGTAAAGAATGTCATTTATTTGATTACATATTTTTAACTAGAAACTTTTAGTTAAAAGAATAGTAATCACTATATGTAAAATTTGTAAAGTGAGCCTTTTCTCTATTTTAAAATAAGACAATGGAATGTGAATAGTATTTTACCTTTGGAATTGGTGCTAAATGCAATTCTTAATGCTGCAGGATGAGTATGAATGCCATCAGCAATAATACCATAAAAAATTCTTTTATTTTGTGGCAATTTCCTACTTGCAAGTAATCCAACTAGTCCTGGATCTCGATGATGAAACTAAATGCATGAATATTTATATATATATGTATATTTATATATATATGTATATTTTAAATTGAAAATATTATTTTTTTATTATTGATAATTATGACTGAAAAAATGTTTACTTTCTTGAAGCTAAACCTTAAATTTAAATAATTTTAAGACAGATCTAAAATGAAAATTTAAACAAATTATATAATGATTTCACTATTTAAACAAGTATTTAGCGAGCATATAATCATAATTTCCTACTCTTAATATATTCTAAACATAAAAATTTACCTGTATATAAATATGCACAATGGATAATGACATTTTCAGATATTTAAATAATTTACAAATATTTACTACAATTATTACAAATAAGATAAAATATTATGTAATGGAATCATATATTATGTTAAGTTTTTTTTAAACTTTTATTGGAAGAGAAGAACTCACGAATTTATTTAGATAAATGAGTTAATTTTTTGGAAAAGAAAATATTTCTACATAATTAAGCCATAAACGAAAATGATTCTTTGATTTAAAAGATAAGAATAATCAGTTCATAATCAAGTTACTTTTAGAATATTAATAAATTTTGTTATTCTTTAAAGTATTTATCACATAAAATAAGATTTATGAATGCAAAATTTTTAAAATTACAATTATTATTCATTAATACCAATATATTTAATTTCATTAATAAATTTATTATTGGTAATTAATCATAATAAGTAAGCATATTGGAACTTACTGGAAGCATAGCATTAAATAAATGTGTTATGAAGGAAGCTCCATTAATAGCAGCCTTTTCAGCTTCTGACAAACAACAAATGGAATGACCTAAAAATAGAGTAAAATGTTTTAAATTAGACATTTATAGTTTATTCTATTAAAACAAGTAAATAAAGAGAAAAATATGATTTTGTAATTTGAATGTAGATTAGAGTTATTAAAAGAAATCTGAAGTGTGAGGGAAAAGCAACATTATGAAAGCATGTAAGCATTTTTTATTTGCATACAAAATTTACATGTTGATAACACCATTTTAATCATATCCTTTCAGATTTTACACATAGAGGAATACAAATGCATGTTACCAGGGCATACAATATATTACAGTGTAATTTTTGCATACAGTAATGACAGGCATTATCTTATAAATGCTAAGTAACGTAACTAAGATTTGAACTGAGCAAGTGTAAAAGTGACTCTTTAATATCTTTTGAGTACAGTACCAATTTGTTGATCTTATGAAAGGGTAAAATCCTTTGGTGATCAGACACACATCTTTAAACATATATTTAACTGGTTTTGATTTGTTTGCATAGTTAAGAGCTAATCAAATGATAAATAATAAAAAAAAACAAACACTATCTGTAATTTATTGCTGTTTCAATGCACTCAAATGTTTAGAATCTTCAGTTCATTTTCTAGAAGCTAGAGGAACACATTCACTTCAAAAATAAATGGTATCAAAGATTTAAACTCTTTTATTTTGTACTTTCATCCAACTCTTGCAACACAGCAGAGACACTTCCTTCTAAAATTGTCTTTTTAGCAAATTTTGTCACACAAAACTGTCACTGGCTGTCTACTGAATGTCTTCGCAGTCCTTTAATTAAAATTGGCTTTTAAAGATTGATATTTTCTTTTGTATGCTTGATTTTTGGAACAAAATGAATTACTTACTTTTTATAAATAAATTAGAAGAGTTGAAATTCTTGATTTTTGAATTTTTAGTTTTTTGGTAACATTTCAATTTTGCATAAATACTATATAGTTTTAATAAATGTAGGAGTGCAATTTTAAATTATCCAAATCAAATATCTAACATAATTTGCTCTAGGATGTTCAGAGAGAAATTATTTATTCATATCTTTAATAAAAATTTATTAAATTTTGCTTTATATAATTTGGAATTTTCAAATTTTTATTCCTGTAAAACAATTACCATCATATGGATAAACCACTTAAAGTAAATTTAGTTTCAAGTTATTAATTAAATGACAGATTTTATCATTTCTGAATTGTTGTAATAATTTGATCCTCATTAAATTAAAAATACAAATAATAAAATTTTTAGAAAACATGGTTACCCTAGATTACTAGTCATGTAAATAAATAATCTAAAAGATAATATATTCTGACTCCCAACATTCATTAATATGTATTGTTTCAAACGCTCAATAAAATAAAGGGGATTACATTCTAAACTAAAATGAATGTTTTCATTAATAAGTGAATTTTATGCAACACATATTAAGCACTATTTGGTATTCAAAATCTCCAATTTTTTTTCTTACATTTTAACTAGTTATTAGCAAAAAAAAAAAAAAAAAAAAAAAAAAAAAAAAAGATTAATTATATAATTTAAAATGTAAAAAGTATTCAGATATAATTAAAACATGCAATGTTTAGCAAAGTAATAAAAATACACACCTAAGGAAACAGTAATGCCCCGTTTGACAAGTTCTTTAATTACATTTCCATCGGGATCCAGTTCAGGTGCTATTGTTATTATACTAATATTGCTTAAAGTGCCATAAGTATCTATCACATCTTGAATACCATTGTTTAAGTATTTAATGTGTTGTATTGGATGTGCTCCTTTCTTTTCAATATTAATAAAAGGGCCTTCAACATGAACGCCTAAAACAATAAAAAGTAGCTATTAGCAGCAAAATGAATATTTTAAAGCACACCACTCAAAAAATACAACAAAATATTGAATTAAGGAAAAGAAAAAAAAATTTAAATAGAAGTTTTTAGCTTTATTAAACAACAGTAAAATTATTAAAAAATATATTATTTCAATATCTGTTTTTATACATTTATGCATTTAAATTTAAATATGACAGAATATCTCCTGCTATTAGTTAAGTAAACTTCAAGTAATAAAATAATTTAAGTAAACTTCTATTAAGATAAAATAACACATCTTGTTTTACTATATTTCTTATAATGCATGATGAATCAAATTTTAGATTTTTCTAGTGACCAACAATTACTATTTATAGAATATTGGAAAAAATTACTTATTTAGATTTCCAATTCTTTGAAAACAAAACAAAATACAAAAAAGTGTAAGTGTAAAAGAAGTATAAGGAAGTGATTTTTATGATTAGGAATAAGTTTATGATAATCATTAAATAGTATGCTTAAACAAAGAGATGACTATGACAAAGATAGTCAGTAGTTTCCTAGACAAAAACAAATTAAACATTCTGTCATTCAAAGAAACAATGTTAAGAAAAAACAATCAAAGGATTCCACTTTATATGATCCTAGAATAAATTTTAGAAGCAGATATAGAAAAGATTCTGCAATATAATGAATTCTAAAACAAATATAAAGAAAATAAATTAGATCTTTTGTAATGAAAAATTTTGAAGTAAAGAAAGTGTTTTATTATGTACCATCTTTTGAAACAACAAATACATCCCTTTTTTTTTTAAAGTAATAAATGCATATTTGTTTATTATTAGTTTAAATCTTTTGAGACAAAGAGAGCTATAAGTTTCAAATTTTGTTGAGCAAAGGATATTTCACTAAAACTTCAAGTAAGCAGACAAATCACAATACATTTCAACCCAAAAAATAATATACTAAACGAAATTTTTATCTTTTTTTTTTTTATAAAGTCTTTCATTATTTTACAGTTAATCTAATAAAATATGAAACCAAGAAAAATAATTGTGCCATACTTTTACTTAAGAATTTAAACTAAAAAGAAAAAGTTTTATATAAATATAATTTTTTATGCAAATCCTTACATACCTAGAACTCCTGCACCCTGTTTTCCTCCATTTTGAACTTTAATACCTGGTATTATCTGTAAAATTCCTAAAATTAAATCAAAATGTTTCAATTTTACAATTTTTTTATTAACTTTAAAAAATATTTATAGATAATAAATTACTGTATATTTTCCAATGTGCAAACGTTCAAAAAATTAAAAAAAATTATAATATTTCATACTTAAGTACAAAAGCATACAGTAAAATTAATAGAGAGAAATGAAACTTTTACATTTTATAATTAGGGGTAAATGCAATAAATACAAAGGAATGAAAAACAAATTTTATGCCAGTTTAAAAACTCACGAGTATTTAATCCAGCCAATATATTTATACATGAAACAATTAGAAAAAGTAACAAGAATTGGCTATCAATGAATGAACAAGCAATGAACAATTTGAAAAAGTTTCTTAAATCAATAAAAGTATAATGCTTTTTTAGGATTAAAAAGAAAAATAATGAGTACAAAAATACTTGTATTTAATTAAAAATGCAAAACATATTTTCTTTATACTATCGAAGAATTCTTTCATCAGGTATTTAGAAACACAGAAAAATGAATAATATTGTTTAATTCTTTAAGTCAGTGGAAAATAAAAGAATATGAAAAAAGTTGCTCATTAATGAATTCTAATTTATAGCTACATTCTTTCTATATACCAATTTCAATTAGATACAGTCTCAAAATTATGATTTAGATTTAAGCAAGCAGTAAATGTACATCAAACTTTATGATTAATTATAATCAGAGCTTAAATATTTATAACAAATTAATTATTATAATTTAATAATTCAGTAAAATATAAGCAACTGCTTAACAATTATCAAATTTATTCTACATTTAAATTCCATAAAAGATTAGAATTTAATAGAAATTTGCATAATGCTACGTTATTTATAAAATGATATAACAATAAAAAATTAAAAAATATAATCCAAGATTTTCCCTGATTGTTATAAAATGTTTACTGTTAAATAAGACTAAATCAATCATATATTGATTCTAATACCTTTGATAAACCTTTATTTTGAAAATTAAAGTTTAATTAGCAATTTTTAGTAAATAATATTTTGAACAAAATGTACTCAGGCACTGAAGCAGCACAAATATGAATAAATTAAGTTTGTAATGTATATGGTTAATGATATACTTTTGAAATGATATATATTTGCTTTGAAATAATTCTGTATTAATTTTTATTAACTTAAATTCAATAGTTATTTCACTAATACAATCAAAAAAATTTAAAAGAGGAGGAAAATGTATTTTAAAATCAGAATCAGCTCAATTTAGGACATACACACATACATTATACAAGATACTTAATAATTATGTTTATCAGGCATATTATATAAGACATTTTTTCTTTTTTTCTTAAAATTTTTTAATACTTTAGGAATTTTTTAAATTTTCAGGCTAATTTAACAAAATGTAAATTTATGAAATTTTAATACAAAGCCTTGAGACATAAAATTTCAAACAAAAAAGCATACTAGTTGGTAGCATGCTATAATAACGTGTAAAAAAATTAAAGACAAAATTTTTTTTTAAAAATAATGGACAAATAAGCAGTTATTAATAATATGTTAATTTTATCAAGAATAATTTTAATTATGATTTTTATTTAACCAGAACACAAATAAACTTAAAAAAAGTTTAAAATATATAAATAAATAATAAAAAATAATAAAAATAAAAAATAACTCATTTTAAAATATAAAAGTTAGAAATGAAGAAAAATTAATTTTCTTAAAAATATAAAAGTTAGAAACAGAAGAAAAATTAATTTTCTTAAAAATATAATACTACAAAAATATATCATACAAATGAAACATCAGATTATTGGTTATATCATTTGATACTTTATAACAGGCATTTTATGAAACAATTTTATATGTATAAAGATAATACCTCATGATATTTTTCAGGAGATGATGTAATAACAGTAGGACAAAATGAAGTAACTCCATGTTGGAGTAGACATTTTGAAACTGCATTAATACTGTCAGCTACAGAAGTCTTTGGATTTGAAAAATCATAGCCAAAACCCCCTAAAATAAATATTAACTTATATAAACAAAACAAATTATTTTAATCTAAAACAATTCATTATATACAACAGAATTATATTAAATTTGCTTTACAATATTAAACTGATTAAAAATTTAATTCCAATTATTATTATTATCAGAGAAGACTTATTTTAAAAAAGATCTTTTATCCAATATTCAGCATACAATACATAAACTTATTGCTTACTTTATGATTTTAAAATTAAAGAAATAATTTTAAGATTAAAAAATGGCTCATATTAATAATTAAGTTATAAATACTCCATGAAAATGATAAATGAATAAAACAAAAGAACATAAAAAATTTTATTATTGCAGAGCAAAAAATATTTTAAAATGTGGACTAAATTTCAATGAGCACTAGCATTGTCAGAGTAATCATTCATGTATAATAAACTTATAGAGTTGCGTCGAAACTTCTAAAATTTGTTAAAAAAATTCAAATAAAGCAGTAATTTATTGCAGACAGTAAATAAAAAATGTAACTATTTATTACCCTGATAAAATATTTTTGATATTGAATTATAAGGTGAAACTTAAATACTATTCATTGTTTTTAAATGTTTTATCAAAAATCAATATGTAAATTTTGAAGATCAGCCATGGTAATTCTTTAATTTAATTCTCTTTATTACTAAGTCTTACAATATTAGAGGTGCATCAATTTAATGATATTTTTGTTACAATAATTAACTTAGACACATATTTTGGAGATTACTTTAAAAAGTAGATTGGAATTGCAATTGAAATCAATAAATCAATCATCTAAATAGAACTTGTGTACACATGTTTTAGAGATTTCATTTCTTACTTCAGATCAATAGTGCAAACAATACAATGTTTAAACAAATTACAATTGATTAAACGATTCTACCCAAACATATATCAAATTAAAATGTTTATATTTTAAATCAATCCACTTTTAGGTTAATGATGGCAATTTTAAAAGTCAATTTTATGTATATAAAACTAACCCATAATACTTGTTTCTCAACTTTAATTTAGAGAACTCACTACTTTTAATACTTAACTTCAATATGTATAACTGGGAAAAAGTATTCTTTGTAAAAAACAAATATTTGAATGAAATTTATATAGCTTCCATATCATAGTACCTTTTTTTTTTACCTAATCAAATCTAAAAAAAATTTTTTAGATTAAAAAATAATTAATCATTCTCTTTATAATTAATATGCCAATAATTATTTAATTACTTTTAGCTTTTACTTGTATTTGGAATTTTTTCATTAAATGGGTACCTATCATATAACTCTCCTCCAGAAGGCCTGGGTATTTTTTATTGATTTAATTTGAGCAAATTTTATAATTATGGTACTATTTCATTATACTCCTGCAATCATTCATCAAAGCCATTACTAAGCAATTTCTGTCAGAAATAAATTTTGGCATTTTTATCAATAAAAGATAATTATTTAATTTATAAAATGTAAATAAAATGTACTACACTTTAGTAATTTCTAAAACTGTAAACCTTTTTAAGTAATACACAACTCAAATATGTATGACAGCATTTGTGATTCCCCCTTGTTACGATGATTATTGCACAAGGGTATAATAGAATTGCATCACAATTATTCTAAAAAACCAATATTCATATTATTTGTCGAAAATAAAATACATTTTGAATTCTCAATAAAAATGCGATAAAATTAAAAATGAATGAGGGAACTATAAATGTATTTTGGTGAAATACAAAAAAATAAGAAATAGTAGCTAATTTAAATAAACTATTTCTGCACATTTATATTTAATTCTAAAACATTTCTTTGTACGTTTTCTAATAAAACCAAAGCAATTTTCGTTTTAACAGATTCAGATCACATATTGATACATATTAATAAGCTTACCATTAATTTGTAAATCAATAAAACCAGGAACTATTAAAGCATTATCACAGTCAATCTTCACATCAGCAATAATTTTTTCATTATAAAAGATGGGTTCTGGATTAATGATTTTGGCATCACGAACCCATAAATCTTCCTTAATAATCTGAGAGTTTCTCAAAATCCTACAGTTATAAAACTGATATAATTTACCACAAGCATCCATATTCATAGGCTAAAATAAATAAAAAGACTATTCTTATAAGCAGTTAAAGTACACAGACAATGTCATGTAATGATATAGTGAATTAGAAAATAGACTTAAAAATATACTTATACAATAAATACTAATACTTAATTTCCAAATATCACATGGGAACATTCTATATAACAGATTTAAAATTAATGTTTCAATCCTACATAAGTCATAATTTTTAGTAATAGATGCATAACATTTTTTAAGTAAAAAATGACATTTAAAAGCTCAAATTGATGAAATTCCTGACGAATTTAAGTCAATACCAATTTAGAATACTAAACCTGGACTCTTGTTAAAAATAATATATTACAACTTTTCTGCCTTGCATTTTTTTTCTTTGGAGGTGAAGGTTCTAAGCTACAATTCTCTAGTCATTCTTCAGGAAAGTTAAATGCTTTTTATATTTCTTTATGCACTTCTGTCAAATTAGATAGTTCGCAATTAAGTATTGCAGCTTCCTCCACTATTTATAAAAAGTTCTTTAATAAAGGTGAACTACTGTGAACATTAAAAAATAACATTATTCAGGTAATAAGCTATTAAAAATCTGCCTGTGCAATACAAAAAAATGTCATTTGGTGTTACTATGTAAATTTTCAGACTCTGAAACTATTATGAGCTGAAACAAGTAGTCCTTTCCTGTAATTTTTTTTTTTTAAATGAAAGAATTTAAAATACAATATTGTATTTTTGCTTTTATAAAGGAAAAAAAAAAATGCAGGCAATGAATAGGCAAAACATTATAGGTATTAAATTACAATACAATATTTTAATTATCATGAAATACTGAAGAATAATAACATAAATTATCTTTCAATACTTTGTAAGGAATAATAAGAACACCTTAAAATAAATTGCATTTTACAAAAAAAATTCATAGCACTTATTTTCAAACTGATACTAATTGATAAGTAAGGAAATTTTCCCAAAATTATCAGATGCTTGTAATTAGATTGGACAGTTACAGAATTTAATTTCCATGCTGGAACAATATTTATCCCTAATGATGAAACCATTATAATGAAAATAATAAAATTTTTAACAGGTTACAGTTGTTGGAAATACTATTTAATTAATTGCTAGTTCTCTGAAAAATGATACTTTCATTGGTTTTGTATGATTATAGTTAGACATTTCCTTTTCTATTTATTAAATATAGATTTATTGTTAATGATGATAAAAAATTTTAAAAATATTCAATTTAAGTATATCAGTTTCATTTAAAAAATGCATTCCACAGATTAAAATAATTACTTCTTTTATACATATAAAATATTATTATAACCCATTAATAATGTATATCAATCTTAATAAGTATGATTACTGTACTAAGTGATAATTTGGAACACAAATAAGTTACTCAGCTGATGTAAAGAGAGTCAAATTCAACTCTTTAGAATAAATATTTTTTCTTTATATGAAGTAGATTAAATTTTTGATGTCTTATAAGATGGGATATTCAAGAGGTTCATATATATATATATATATATATATATATATATATATATATATATATATTGTAACAGACCATGCACAGGAGTGCATGGTCTGTTCACATGTACTACACAATCTTAAAAGCCACATTTCCATTAATAGAATATTACAGCTGGGAAAAATGAGTTTCATAAGTGTTTATCAGATGCACTGATAATTCTAAATGGAGTAAAAAACAGTGTACTTAAATTAGGAGAAAAAAATATGCTTTTTAGAATCGATATATTTTTGGATATTTCACAAAGTAGTAAACTGATAGAGGTAACAATTTAAAAAGAATTCTGAGGAAAACTCTTCCAATAAATTAATTTTCGTTTTCAAATATCAATAAACTTAAAATAAGTTTTTTTTAAAGACAATCTACAATGTATAATTAAATTAATGAAATAATTGAACACTGAATTTTACAATGAATTTTTAATGAAAATACAAAATCGATAAAATCTTTTCCCCATGTTTTACAGAAATATACAAGACTAAATCGGATTCAAGATGTAGATTAAAAATAATTAAAATCATTTATAAGAAATATGATAAGTACCATAGAAATATATTGTAAACTATTAATTTTCAGAAAGTTTTTTAAGTAATTTGTACACAGATATTTTCAGAAGATTTAAGTATTTAATCTTCAATGAAATAATTAGGAATATTATACGGTCCACACAATATCAACATTTTTTTAATTCTGTTATCAAAATAAACACCCCTTTTCTAGAAACAATTTAAATTGTCAATTAAATATGAAAAAAATATTAGCAATGTATAAAAACGTTTAAAAGAAATATTTATTTTATTTGAACTTTATTTTCCTTTAGAAGAGTTTTAAAATGAAAGCGAGGTATTTTTATAAGCAAAAGCAAATATAGAATGAATAAAAATGATATGTACATTTTTATCAAATTTTTTCTAAATTATAAAGCCTAATTTACATATAAAATTAATATATAATATCAATATTAGTAAATTTTATTTAAAGACACTGTATGACTCGTGACTTCACTTGCGAATATAGACGTTGCTTCTTAATTACTAAGTATCAAAACAGAAACAGACAGCTCAATTCGAAAGAAAACACTCTCTCCATAGGTAGACTTGAGCAGACTAATTTTGATACTTCGATTCCGATTAATACTTATTTATTTGATGTGATTATAACTATTATCACTCATGAACTTATGAAGTTTAACGTTAAAAATTTTCCATATAAATAATGAAATATAGTGTAATTAACTCCCGAGAAATTTTTTAAACGAGTCTTTGATAAACATTTTTTGCAATAAATATTTGACATAAAAAAACTAACATTTCATCGTGAAGAAGACAGCTCTTGAAAGTTTTTTTTTTGTGAAATGGTTATGGTTTATAACTACTTTTTGACGTTGCAACAACTAGCAACTGTTTATTTATGCTTTTATTTTGTTACTAGCAAGTAAAATTATTTTAATATTCATGACTAAGAAATTATTTTTGTCTTATGTAGAAACTTGAAAATTTTATAATTGAGTGGTTAAGTTTCGTGACTAACAGGTAGGTTAAGAAATATTTCAATAATAATTATTTTTTAAATTTCTTTATATTTAACTTGATGAATAATTAAATTTTTAAGTTAGCTTCGAAATATAATTAAGCTGACATGCTTGGTATTACAGTAAACTTAAAAAATGTGACACATTATAGTCAATAAAGTTGATTTACACCTGTTGCATAAATCTGGCGGATTTGTGTGTTTTAACATTTAAGAGCTTTTTTTTTTTTGAATGTTCTATATTTGAAAGTGCAAAATTATGTATATTAAAATATATTAAATAAAATTTGATTAAAATTTTCTTGCTTAAATTATTTTCTTTTGAAATTAAACATTATTACTGCTTTTTTACAGATACATCAAAATCATAAGTTCATTAAATATTCACTTGGAGATTTCATTTAACACTATTATATTAGAGTGTTTGCTAGTAAAGTTAATAATATTAAGTCTTCTTTTTTTGAAATTGTAAATTCATTTAACTCATTTCTTCGGGAGAGAAATTTTAATTTCAAACTTTAATATATTAATTATTGTTGTTGACATATAGTAGCAATTACAAATTTCAAATGCATGTTCTAGTTATCTTTTTTAGCAACGAACACTGTTTTTATTTTTTTAGCTTATTTATTATTCTTATAAACATGTGGCAATTTAATATAAAATAGTTAGTTACCAATGCTTAAAATATTATATTAATAAGAAAATGTAAGAGTTACAATTTTAGAAGAAAAGTTATTTGTTTCGTCATGTTTATAATTCAAAGAAGAGTTTTATTATGATATATTTTATAATTAAAAGGAGATTTTACTTTGCTTAGTCTTGATTTTTTGATCAAATAAAAAATTTTTTTTCTTTTAAACACCTAATAGATATTATTTGATTAAATATGCTTATAAGAAAAATTTAAATCTTTTTTTCTTTGTGTTGTTCTATTGTTTTGTAATTTATTAATCTTGTCAAATTTTTAATGGAACTCAATTTTAAATTGAAGAACTTGAGAATGGAAATTCTTTATGTTTAACATTTGTGTTGTATTTTTTTTTTATTTTATCTTAATTAGTAGAATTTATTAATTTCAATTATTTATTAAAATTCTATGGTATAAATATTTTATTGCCCTTTATATAGAACAGATATATAAGAGAAGAATCAATGTTACTTGGTTGCAATATTAATCACATGGAAACTGAGTCATTATATGTTGATGAATCCTTTTGTGAAATCAATTTTAAGAATTATGAATACATCATGTGTAATAATTTTTTTAAATAAAAATTACATAATTTATAAATTAGCATGATATTTAGTTTCGAATATTTTTATGTAGTTCTAATCCATAAATCTGAATTGCAACTTGTTAATTCCTTTTGTCTTTATTAAGAATTATATTAGAAACATTTACAAAAATATCAAACTTTTCTGTTTGAAAAGATTAAAAGTTTGAAAATTTAATTTGATTTCCATAGAGGAAAAAAGTTTGATAATTAATGAAACCTGCATGCAAAACAAAAAATACCACAATGAATTAGGATCAGAATATTAAATAAGTATTTAATTTCTATTGAATGTAAGAAAAAAGAAGTGTTATATGATATATTTCAATGCTTTAAGAATTTCATTCATAAAATTATACTAATGAAAAATTGCTTCAAAATATTTTCTGAATCATTGTTAATATTAGTTTTTTAGGGAAAAGTTCTTTTTTGAAAACTAATAATAAATATAGATATTAATTAAGAAAAGTTAGATTTGAATTATATTAAATATTTTTTTTTCTGAATTATTCAAGAAATAAAATATTGTCCTATCATAAATTGATGAGAGCTGGTAGTTTAAAAGTTACTGCCAGGCCTTTGGTTTATCAGTTCATGGGGTTTAAATCTCATTTTTGTCTTGGATATTTGTAATAGACTAGAATCCACTTTAAACTTAAAGTACTAGTATAAGCCCTCGTATGCAAAAAATTATGTTTAGTGTTAAATTGATACTTCAAAAAAGTAGAAAACATTAAAATCTAAAATCATGTGAAAGATTATTAATTTTAAAATTAAATCACTATGATAATTTTATCAATCCATAAAAATATTTTCTCAATTTAGAATGGATACTTGCTCATTCATTGTACAGAATGTTTACCCATTTATGTAAAATGTGACCTACAATCAGAAATTCAACCAAGATTGGTTTTAAAAGTAATGCACACATTATGGAACACTATGAAAATAAATAGAAAAGGAAATAAATTACAGTTCTTAAATTATGAAATCCATTAATTTTTCAACTGTGACATCATTGAAACATATTTCCCCCGAAAGTGTAACAGGAAAGTTTGTCATTCTGTCGTAGAAAAGTTTATCAAAGTTTTCTTAATTCCAGGACTTGTTAGCAACCTTCATCTCATTGTGTCTAATGTGTAATGGCTACTTTTGAGATCACTTAAATATCCATTCAAACTTTCAATTTTTCAAAGCTTCTGCAGTTTCGTGCGAGGTATGTGAATAAGCATTGTCAGGTTTTAAAATTATTGGCTCCTGGCTGATTTTAGTTTGAAAATCTCATTTTATGAGATATTTTAGAGTTTAAAAAATTTACAGTTGGCTCTCACTTCTTCAAATTTGCACTGTTTATCATCTCTGACTGTGATTAGACATTCAATACATCTTTCATTAACAGTTATGGCTTTTACAAGTCTGTAATCAGGAAATTTTATTATCCATCAAGGTACAGTTGAACTATATAATGTATAATCCCCATAAATATTTTTTAAATGATTTTCAATAGAAATTATTTGTATAGCTATTAAAAAAATTTTCTGTTGTCTAATTTTTAAATGACATGGCATTAAAATATATTTCTTGCTTTGTGAAGATGAACTAGATGAATTCAGTAACATCAAAATTATACATGTATGTAGAAGAAAAATGTTACTTCTATATTCTACCTTTCATGCTGTGGTACATTTTGTTGTTGCTGTGCAATTATGAATGGATTTTATTTCAACCATCTCGTTACTTGAAGAGGATTAAAATTGTCCATTCTCCTCTTTTTGTTGAATAGTTGTCTGATACTTTTCATTCTATCATAGTCACATTCTATGATTTCCTGATATTTAATAAAAAGACATAATTTGTGCAAGTTTTTAAATGATGTGAGTTAGGTTTATTTGTAGGAATAATAGGGATATAAAAATCAGTTAGCTCAATCTAAATGTCATAAAATTTAATAGCCTTAAAAAGCTTGGAAGTTCACTGTGAATAATTTGAAATATCTAATTCAGATGTGTATTGTAATTTAGAACTAGCATTTCTAATAAAAAATAATTGATACGTACATATTGCTTAGCAATAGTATGATTTTGTAATTAAAAAAATTCATTTAGACTTGTTTATCAAGAGAATGTGAAATAACTGAGTTGGATACTTCATTTTTTTTGTAGGTTTTGTGTTTTTAAATGTAGTAATTATATTGATTGAGAGAAATTATTTGGGAAAATAATTGGTAACTATCAAAAAAATTACACACATTCCACCATTAAAATTAATTCTAATTTTAGCAATATGTATTAAGAAGATTTCATGTTGACTATGGATATTATATTGATGAATTTCTATAAATGTATTTTTAGATGTAATTTTAAACACAAGTTATTTTTTAAATTTTTGCCAATTAACTAAATCATTTCATTACCTATAAATATTTTTAAAATATAAGTAATCATTAATCAGTAATGTAATCTAAAACTATGGCTGAAAAATAAAAATAAATACAAAATTTAATACACTTTACCTAATATTTTTTATTATTGTACCTCTGAAAAATAAATATTTGCGTTTTCTGAATCTTAAAAAAATTTGTCTATTCCTAGCAAATTATAAAATTTGGAAGATTTTTAATTTCAATTAAGTTTGATTCATCCATTAAAATATTTACAATTACATGTCATTATTTTGTTACAGTATTATGAGTAATTTGAATTTCTTTATTTTTAAGCTATGATAAGATGGTAAGTCTTGTTAAATGTTTGTTATGACTAGTAATAAAAGTGAAATTTTTTCTTTTTGTGCAGTGACAACAAAACTATAATAGGCTACAAAAATGCTAACCATTGCGGACTTCAGTTTGTGGATTTGAGTTCCACCTTTTGCACAGTTTATATACCAGTTAAGAATCTATGTTAAACTTGGGTTCTGGTTGAATCAGTCCTAGTAAGCAAAGAGTGACTACTGTGAAAAATAAGATTAAACCTGTTGCCGGATGTGTTAAAATTTTATTTGCTCGTGAATGTTCATAAAAATTATTTTTTTATCAATTTAATTTCTTCTAAGAATATTTTTTTTCATAAAGAATTAAAACAAATCTGTTTTTAAAGAATCATGAATTGTAGAGATTTATGAATGTCTTGTAGGATTATATAAAAACAAATTTTTCTTTTATAAAGCAATATTAAAAACTTGATTATACAAATTAAAAAGCAAGATAGTGTAAAAAACGTTAATACAATCGAAAAATTTACTGACTATTTATTGGAAATAATATTTATAACTATATAAACCTTACTATTCAAGAATAATAGCTTTTTAAAATATATGAATATATTCATTGTACTTTTTTAAAATTTTGTTTTAGGAAATCTCAAATGGATCTTCCTGTTCTGAATTTGCCCAATGAAATAACATTTGCTTTGCAAGCTGGACTACTGAGGGAAAATATTACTATTAATCCTAATGAATTTACTTTTGAAAAACTAAAAGATGCAGCTTGTAAATTTTTAGATAAAAATGTAAGTTGCATTTTTTATTTTATTAACCATTTCTATTGTACATTTTATTGGTAATAATAGCTTTTGTGCATTTCAATTCAAAATTCTTGTGTATATTTCTCAATAATATGTTTCGATATAGTATCTCATATTGATGGGTTTGGTTATTGGTATGATTGTCGATCATGTGATAATCATATGATTATTGTCCTAGGATTGTTTATCATAACAATAATGTAACCATGGCTGATTGTTGTTTTGTTTATTGATTTAAATAACCTCCTCAAACAATTTTTATATGTTACCAGTAAAGCTAAAAAAAAAAAAAAAATCAATATATTAATTATTACAAAGTTAATCAGCAGATTAATTTTATTTCTTTAAAGTGTGGAATCAAGAATAAAATCTAAAACTAACTAACTTTGTATTTTAATTGATTGATCATCGTTCTATCAATTAATTTATTGATTATATGATTATCTCAAAACATATTAAAGTGTAGAAAAGCATTGATGTATTTCTAGAAAATGTTGTTAAAATGCAATAAGTTTGTAATTTAGGGATTTAAAGCATTTTCTGCACTTTGACAGATAATTCTAGTTAATCTGCACATTACCTATAAAATCGGTAGGAAACTGATTTCTGCACTTTAGTTGTAACAACATTTTTAAAAGTAAATTGAGCTGTTTTCTGGTTGAATTCCTGTGTAACTTATATTGTGATTTTTTTCAGAAAAAATTATCATATAAAACATAACATTATTTTTTAGATATAATTAAGGTATTAAATTCTTTTCACAGAAAAATCTAATTTATGCAGCAAGGAATTTTTCTTTATATTAAATTGTGAAGTTTTCTTAAATTGAGTTGCTTAGATTTGATTGTTTTTAATATTAACTGTTATTTGTGTAGAATTATTTTTCAGATGTTCAGTGTTGAATAAAAATATGGGCCTGAGAAACAATGAAGGTAAAACAAAATTAATGACAGAACAAGTAGAACAGTGAATCTATCCTCTTTAACGATAAACAATTATATATTTGAGACTCTTAAACAATTTAAATATCTATGCATAATCTCAAGCAGCAACAATTTTTAAATTGAAATAAGATTATGTATGGGGAAAAAGATGTTTCCATGGAGTTAGAAATCAGTTGAAATCTAAACTAATATAAAAACCAAAATAAATTTATGTGTGACTTTGATAAGACCTGTGTCCCTTTATGGATCTGAATGCTTTATAAGGCAGAAGAGGAGGATATACTATTGATGTTTGAATGAAAAATATAAAGAAAAATCTTTGGACCACTTTTAAAAAAAAATTTATACAACCATGAAATCTATAAGAAATTTAATGATACCCACATCACAACAATAGCAATGGCTTCTTGTATTAGATTAATTGTAAATATAATTCTTTCCCCTATAAAAAAAAAATTCCAAGAATAGATGGAAAACAGCAAAAAGGAAGACCCCCTCCTAGATGGTTAGATAGTGTGGACAAAGACCTTAAACTGTTAAATGTGAACCAATGGAAAGGTGTTGCATGGGATTGGGTCATGTGGAGGAAGCTTGAAAAAGCAACTTTGGCCTTTAACAGGCTTATGAAGAAGTTCAATAAGAATCTTTACCGAGTTCAATATCCCAGCTTTTATTCAGTCACATGTACAAAATCTTCAAAAAAGGGAACATTATTGGATATTGGGGATAACTATGGAAAAATTATCAGAAAGAAATAGCAAAACTTGGCTCTAACAAAAACTTGAATTTTAAGCTATACAGGGAAAATTCCAACCTCTCTTATTTAAGAATAATGGTTTTATGTTTTTTTATTATCTTAATCTGGCATCTTAAGCACTAAATCAGGAACATAAATTTTTTATAACTATTTTTAATTGATTAATCATTAGTACCAGCCCTTAAAAAAACTATCTTGGATAGTACTAAGTTCAAATAGCACTAAATCAATAATGTAAATATCAATGCTTTTATAATTTTTGTATCATTTGAGCTGAAAATATGATATAAAAAATCTCTAAACTATAGTTTATATTTTATTAAGATGAATTTGCTTAATACAGAATACTTAAGTAAATATTCAGTTAGATAAAAATTTCAAATTGGTGTCATCAAACATAACTTGTAAAAATTTAGTTTTCTTCTTCCATTTCATAAATAAACAGTATATTATAATATTATTACTAAGCGATTAAATCTAATAAAATATAAAACTAGTATATACAGTATTTAAAACTTAATAAACTTCTGATCTGGTTAAAAGTAGCTTTAACAGAACCTATTTTCATCAAATAAATGTATGTTTGATTTTTTTAAATATAAATTGATTTTAATAAAACATTCAGTAAATTTGACCAAGGGTAAGAAATGACTAGGCAACTAATGTTGAATGTAGTGGTACTAATGTAGAACTAATGTAGTCTATAAGTAATGTAGTATATTGTTTAACAGATATGAAACTGCAATTTTAAGAAATAGATTAAACATTTTTTAGTATTTTACTAGCATTATTTATATAAAATTATACTAGCATTGACTCTTACAAGCTTTAGTGCATGTACAAGAAAATAATCCTGCTGTAAGAAATATTGGTATAGTTAAGTAAGCAATGTTGTCTAAAGTGTTCAAATATATGCATTTTATGTATCAAATACATGCTTATGTAGTGTTTCTGACAAGAAGAATTATACTCTAAATGAATCTAGAAATATCTAAATAAATCTTTTGCTGTTATGTTGTCTAAGAAACTTTATACTGACCTTGGTTTATTGGTTGAGCCATTGCTTATTGTAATGGTAGGCCCCAAGATTAATCCTAACTATTGTTAAATAATAAATTTGAATGTCACATTTCTACTTTCGGCAGAAACTCATTTGTCAGTATGGTTTCTTCTGAGTGTTATTAGTTTTACTCTTATAACACATGAATTGGGAGATAATTTGTAAAAATTTCTGTAAAAGCCTAAATAACAGATGTTCAAATACCTTACTGTATAATATTTTTCTGTAAGTCCTCAATTTACACACTGATCAATCAATTAATATAAAATTCAAAATAAATCTTTAGCTATTTGGTTATTCACAAAATTCATTATTATATTATATATTTAGGTATAAAACTTGATATCCTCCAAACATTTATTCCTTAGACTGCTAGATTGAAAAATGTTTATTTTTGTTGTTTATTTTAGATATACATTCGTATATCTAAAATTTGATAATGTTGAGCTTTATGGGCTTGTAGTTCTATGCAAATATTGGTTTACATTATTACATTGTTAAGAACGATTATCATGTAGTCAATCATATAAACATGGAAATCTATATTTTTAACTTTCGGTGACTAATTTGCTACTAATGATACTTAATTTATTTCAAAATTCCCAAATGTTTAACAAATAAAAAGTTGCAGCCTTCCCACGATTATTCGATTTAATTTTTTTTTTAATATTTTACTCTTTTCTTTCCTTCAGAAATGGAATTTACTATCTTGACTTTTCAACTGATTTTCCTAAGTAGTAGTGTCTGATAATAATGTTATACTTAAAATCATTAATTTACTAATTTTCTTACAAATGAGCATAAAGAAGCTCCCATTTCTCTACAAATGCTTTTGTGTCTTTTGATTATCTATCAAATCACATTACTACTTTGTAATACATCTTTTTCTGATGAGTATTTAGGTACTATAAGTTATATGAGTTTGTTTTGTTAGCAGAACAGTCTCAGAATTATCTTTAAGAAATATTCAGGCAGCTAGAATTTAAATATAATCACAATTATGATGTCTAATTTAATTATTTTATTTTTAGCTACAAATTTGTATTTAACTAATGAGAAAAATAAGTACACTATTCTTTAAATCAGTTTTAATTTAAGTAATGCTTACTATGCTTTGTTTAAAAAGTATAAATTTATTAAGTTTTGAATTTAAAATAAATTAATCTTAATGTTTATTTTTTTCAAATAATATTTATTGAAATTCAATTTTCAAAACAGTCTTTGTCATATTTTTAAAAATTTTTAGTTTTAAAATTCATTTTCTGGGACATAAGGGTATATGTTTATAAATGGAAACATGCACTCATATGTGATGCTGTTGACTATTTCTTAGTTATTTATTGTGTTAGAAAAAATGGTACTTATATATTAGTGCCATTGCTGCCAATTTTGCTCAAAATTTTAGTAGAATTAGCATGTAGCCTATAATTAGAATTTTTTGCTTATTATGTTCAATTTACTTGTAATTAGAAATTTCCTAATTACTAGAAAATATTTTTAAAATTTGTTCAGCTTAAAAAGTTTTGGTGATACTAATATGCAAGTACCGAAAAATTTACTTGAGTAATTAAAATGAATGTTTTTTCCTTTTAAGTCTGGAAGGAAAAGTCTGACTAGAGTCTTATTTTGCAGTTTGCATTTAAAATATGAAATAATTGTAAAAGATACCTTCACAATGTAACTACTAATTCTATATTTTTAAACATAAAATGTACTGTCATATACTTAGTATTTTTTCATATATTTTATAATCTTATATTAGAAAATATTTCATTTTCTGATTACAGTTTCCTAATCATGGAATCACCAGACTAGAGCAACGTTTGCTCTTTTTTCGTCATGATTATTCTTTTGACAATATCTTGCTACCTTTAGTAAATGTTGCTGATTTATCAGACAATGGATTAGTTGAAGTTATTCTATCAGGTATTGTATAAATTCCTATCTATTAATTTTTTAAATATGTTGGATATAGATATAGGAAAATGTAGTATAAAATATAAATATGAATAAAATGATAATTTCCTACTTCAAGCACCAGTGCCTTAAAGTATAAAATTTATCTGCTCATATATGACCAGAAAAATATTCTCAGAATTACACATCTAGCATTTTAGAGCCTGAACTTGTGGTTGAAGCTTTATTTCTCTGACTTTTAGTTAAATTGTCCTTTAGTTTGATACACGCTTTAAGCATAGATGACTGCTGTGATTCAGAGTGTGCTTTAAACTATTGGTTTTTGTTGAATTAGGCTTGTTACAAAAAAAGACTAGAGTCACAATTTACCATTTTAGAGAGTGAAGCCTGGATACAATTTAATCCTGATATTATGCATTGATTTTACTCACTATTTTCCTTTTATATTTTCTTGCAATAAAGTTACTAGTGTTGTTACTGACAGTATATATTAATTTACATATAATGCAACATACATAAAAAAAAAATTGAAAATGTTTACTCTTGTAAAAGTGCTCATTTTTTTTGTGCTTTCTGGAATAAGAGAAGATTAACTGATTTCTTGACAGTATTTTGAGAATTAAGAACTATTCTCATTTAAATTAAAAAGTATATTTAAATAACTTCACACATTGAGAGAAATTAATTTCTAATTGCTCTGATTCTATTTAATACAATTAAAAAGTATAAAATGTATGTTTTAGTTTTAAAATATATAAAATTATATTAAATTAAAAATAGACATTAAGTTGTATAATATTCAATTTATTATGAAACAATATATTTTTTATTTAACTTCAGAATGTTAATGCTTTGCAGTATTCCTTAAGGCAAACTGATTAAATTTTTAGTTTCTGTGAATTATAAATTGAAGTATATCAAATCATATTAGTAACATGAATTTATTCATATTTTTTTTTTAAAAAAAGTCCAATTTATATATTTTAATATTATTACTACTGATTATTATGTAATGTATTGATTTTGATTTATTTTATATTAAAAGTAAATTGCAGTGTTTTATTCTGTAAAAAGTGTTTTTAATATTTATATAATTTATTTTTTTCTTTAAACAATGTCTGGTTCTTGATAATTTAATATTTTTTAAGGCTACATTTTTTCTAATGACTTTGTTAATTGAACTGTTTATTAATGAAGTCTATCCACACTTTTATAAACTAGCTGCAAGTTATGTTTTGTTATTTTAAACTGTAGTTTATGTATATTTTGTATCAAATTTATAATATTTCATTCTATTGAGTAATATTATAATAAACATAAATTTATTGTTGTACATACATATATATATATATATATATATATATATATATATATTAATAAAATAAGGTTTTCTTTAAAAAAAGCTCTTAATTATTATCTAATCTACAATTTTGAGTTTTTAGAAAGAAAACTTATCTACTACATACTTGTAAATTTTTTGAAATTCAGTCAACATTTGAATTAATTAGATAACAAAATAGAAATAGTAAATTTGGAACATTAAATTTTGTTTCTGAAATGTATCAATTCATTAAAACATCAAGTGTTTTAAATAATAATAATAATAATAAAACAAATGAAGACTAGTGCAATTTTTAGTAAAATACTATTAAATGACATTTTGAATTCTTTATTCAGCATATTTTTACTTATAGTAACATTTTAGGCTTTAATTGTCATGTAGTTATTGCGGTAAGCGTTAAATCATGTATTATGTGTTCAAGTAATATTGATGAATTAAATTATCTACAAACAATTACTTTTTTTTTAAAAAAAAATAAGCTTATTAGATTTGTAAGGAAGATAATTTCTGAATTCAGATAAGATTTTTATATTAAGGAAATATATTAATTTTTAACATGAAGTATAAAGTAGTAACATAACTATTGAAGTTATCAAATATTTCCTTTTTCCCTACAAGAAGAAATGAATTTTGATTTTTCCTTACAGTTGGTAGGTAGGTTGCTGTATACTTAATTAAAATTTTGTAAACAAATGATATTAATTCTGAGTAACACACAAATCAAATTGTTACAATATGAATAGTAAAAACTTTTGTTTTTGTTATAGTTTTTTTTATTTCCTCTTTAAGAATAAATATAACATCTTTTACATAAAATTTTTATTTGTAAAAGATTATCGAAATTATCAGTTGTTTCTGAAAATACTTAAATGTTTTTATTTTAATAAAATTTTTTTTTAAAAATGATAGGCTTTTTAATTGTTAACTTTTATATTCGCTTTTATACCTATTTCACAATTTAATGTTAAGTACTATATTACTTCATTTAGACATTGTCTTTCTACAGATAATATTGCGTCTCTAGATCCTCAAACAAGGCCTCATTCATTGCTGCTTCATTCTTATAAATCTCCAACATTTTGTGACTTTTGTGGTGAAATGCTTTTTGGTTTAGTAAGACAAGGATTAAAATGTGAAGGTATCTATATATATGCTAAATATTTAAATATAATTCTTTATAAAATTAAGTTTAATATTTTTTATGCTTTTGATTGTTTTAAAAAAGCTACATGTTAAAAAATCATTATTAATCATATTTTATTAAAAATTATTTACTAATTATGCTTTCATTGATTTTTCTTCATAATGTGTTGCAATTTTATTTTAATTCAATTTTTATTGTTTTATTGTAAAAGTTTTCTGCATTGCAAAAAGTCATTAGCAAAATCAGCCATTGTATTTTATTTTAAGTTAAATAACAGTTATATTTGTTAATTTATATTTCTGATTTGTTACACATACATTATTTTAATTTACACTGATTTTAAATCCTGATAAAACTTTTTTGCTTTTTCAAATTGTTACAGAAAACTTTCATTTTCTTCGTTCAAAATGCATTAAAACTTGTGATAAAAATTTAATTTTGGATGAGGAAAAAAGATTTGACAGAATGAATTAAATATCTTTACAACATCCTCAAAATATCTATTTCACTTATGTTCATACAGTAAGCAATATAGTATTTTGGTTTGACAATCAGATAATAATGCTTATCTAGCTCTTTCAAATTTAACCCTAATGAAATCTGGGTGAGTTAAAGTGAGAGTTGCATGCCAAATACATTTGACCAAAAACCAAATATTAACTTTACTTTATTACTGTACCAACAGTTTATCAGAATTCACTGAAATTCTAATCCAAAGAAAAGTAGCTACTATATTTATTACTAGCTTAAACGTTATATTTCAGTATGTTTTTGTTCTGAAATTTTTTGTTAAAATTTTACTGTGGTATTGATAGCACTTATTAAAGTTGAGCTTATTTTCTTAATACTAAATCATCTATAAATCCTCATTAATGTTATAAATTTAAGCTATTTTCTTCAAATTTCTTGCTATGTTTACTCTGCATTTTCGTAATGTTGACCTAAAATCTGATTTTAATATTTTCTCTAATATTTCGGAAATGCTGCATTCTGGAGCAAGTCTCTCTAAGGAAGATAGTATAGATTTTATATCTAATGATTGGGTAAGTTTTATGTGTGTGCATTTTTATAATTACTTATAGCACACCAATCATAGTTAATTATGCTAAGGCACTAGTAACATGTTTGTGTAATTTTTTTTTTATCTGCAGCTTATCTTTTGTTTACTATTTTGTCTTTAACCACTTTAAATATTCTGCTTCCATGTTTCTCATCATTATACAGCTGTTTCTCCTTTTACAGGCAAAAGACATTTCTAATATATTGATGAAAATAGATTTGAAATAGTTTTATGTAGTTTAAACATACAAAAATATTTCAAATCTATTAACTTAAAGTAAAACTCTTGTATTCAAAATTATATTTATTGCTCCATTTGTACTTGAGATTTTTGTTTTTTCTTTGATATTCATTTCAAAAATCATTTAAAATGATCTCTTTTTATGAAATGATTTCAAAATTGAATAGTTAAAAGAATAAATTATTCAAGCATATATATATTATATATAATATAGCTTTTTCAAAGAATGAATCTTCATTTATAAAACTATAAGCTTAAAAAATGATTGTATTCATCTGTAGTAAGTTCATTCTTTTATTCACGATCTTGCATTATTTAATATGAAGCAATTGTGAATGGAAAATAATGGGGAAACATCTCTTGAAGATTATTTTTGCTCTGAATATGATTATTTAATTGTGATAATTTTTTTATATATAGCTAAAGCTAACTAAAAAGTGACTATTCATTGTTTAATTTTTTTTAATGGAGCAAATAAGAATCACTTATTTGCTCCATTTAAACTGTGGAAGATTCATATACAGAATTTTGTGGTGTTTTTGTCCTTAATAAAATCATAAACACACATATAATATTTTTTTTTTTAAAAAAAATTCAATTGACGGTTTTAAAATGGGATTTTAAATATTTCCAAATACTTAACATTAAATATGCCTTCTCACTATTTAAATATTCATTTGGCAATTACAAAGGCATTCTTTTCTTTAAATGAGAATTAAAATTCTAAGTATGTTTTTAAAAATCATTTATAATATTCTTTAATTACTTAGTTTAAAAGAATGTGTATTTTAAAAGCCTGCTTTATAAGTTTATATAAATTATAATTATGTTTGAAATAATTTTTTTACTTAAATTTGAAAATTTTAGGTTGTGAAAATATTTTTTTGGCTTATAAAGTTATTAGTAGATTACTTTAGTTCTAATTATTGTGTCATATATTTTTGATTTTCTTCATTACTTTAGAAGAGTAAAATAATTGTTAGCGTGTAGTTCTTTGATCTTATAACAATTCTTTTTTTTTTTTCATCCATCACTTTCAATCAAAATTAAGTTTAAATGGTATTTTTATAAAATTAATATGGAAAATATGAAACTGTATCTTATTTTTCAAATGCCGATTTATTTAATCATCTTTTTAAATTTATGATATTGCATTTTCTTTACTTGTATTTCATTTGCAAAACAATCATGTTACAGTTAGGAACAGTTTCTGCCATTGGTGTTACTATATTGTTGACAAGATGGCAAGATATGTGCAGTTGAATACTGGATATGATGAATGCTTTCAGCAGCCATATTCAGCTGCTGTATTCCATATTCAGTGTGAAGTATAATCTATTTTGTGAAAACAAGAGGGTATAGTTCTGCTGAAGTTCCTCTCTGAATGAACTGAGTGTATAATGGTAATGTGTGGAAACATTGTAAATTTATAAAAGGGGAATCAGTGTATATTGTTAAAGAAAATAAAGGGCAAGCATTTTGCTAGTTTTAATTTTATTATTATTTTTTATTTTATTCTGAATGTGATCAGAAGCTAATATAGCCTTATAGTCAGTGAACTTAATGAAGAATTTCTAAAAATTTTAAGGCCTGTTTTATATACAATTGTTTGAGACCAAGGATACCTAATATGTGTTTTTTTTAGGTTTCAAAAATACGAAGTGACTTCTTTAAAATGTATTGCAGAATGTCAGCCTTAATGGTTTTAGTGTGAGATTCAATAAGGTTGAATTATGTGCTATCACAGTGAGAAGATTTTTTGAACTGAATCATTATTGGTAATGAAAGTTTGGTTTTGTTAACTAATCTTGATATAAAGGAAATATCTAAACATAGTATGCACAGATATTCCAAATGAACCAAAACATACCTTTTTGGAATCAAAAGACTGTTATTTATGGAGTTTTTTTAGGGAAAAATGATAGCTTATTTTGAAATTATTTTATAAGACATGAAGTAGGAAGTTTTTGGCAGTCCACCTTATATCTCTCCTAACACTGAATGATTTTCATTTCTTCTGAAACTTCAAGAAACTTCAAGGAATAAACAATGTTTTACTATCGATGAACTTCTAGGTGCTATCAAGAAGAACTTGTTCTCACTAATAGCTAATTTCATAGAAGGCATCGGTGAAGTTTTTCTCATTATGTGATAAATATTTTTGCATAACCATTATTTAAATTTTTCTTTACTAATCTTAAGAAAGTTAAAAAAAAAAAAATGAAAAAAACAATTTTTGTGTTGTAAAATTTTGAAAATTTGCCAACATCAAAATAGGTAATCTGAAAAATGATTGAAATATGTTAAAGATTTGACTGAATATTTTTTTTTAAATGATGTTTAGTTAATTTAATTTGTCCATATTTTATTTGTATTACAATAAAATATGGAAATAAGTATTTTGAGTATTCCTTTTCTTAATTACATTTTTTATATATTGCATGCTTAAATATTACATTGAAGAATAAGAAATTAAAATTTACACCCAAGTTATAAAAGTTTATCAACACTAGTGTATTAACTTTTGTAATGTATGAGAAACTGGCTTTCTACTCTTGTTAGCCATTTGCATCTTCACTTTGTCAAGAGACAAATGGAAGATATTATGTAAATTTTCTCAATATTTAAAACGTGTTATGCCAATTTTTGCAAATATTGTCTCTGATATATGTACAGCAAATATATGCATTTTTCTTTATAGTTGCTCAAAAATGGAAGTTTCATTACAATTTGTGATAGAAATAGTGTCTAATTAAAAACAATTCATCCATTAAATTTTTATGTTCATTTTATGACTGAATTGATATGAAATATTATGGTATATAATGTGTCCTAAAAAAATTATTCTAAAAAAATTTATTTAAAAAATTGTTTTATTTACTCTAGGATGTGGTCTTAGCTTTCATAAAAGATGTGTTTATAAAATACCAAACAATTGTGCACACACTCGCCGAAGAAGATCATCAACTTATTTGCACACTCCCAATCAAATTGATCAAGTGGGGGTGTCATTGAGCATTCCAAATATGGCAACGGTTAGTATAAAGAGCCTTCTAGCCGAAATTTGTGGCTTAATTTAGTTTATTGTAATTGAAGTGTGTTGTTTCTTCGATTTTTTTCAGTTTAAAAAGTTTTATAATTTTTTTATGCTTTATTTGGGTGTCCACTTTACTTTTGATATGTGTACTTTAATTTTCCAGCGAAACTTTTCATTGGTAATATTTTTATTCTATTTTTATTTTCAATTATCTTTGTTACTAATATTGATTGAATTTGTACATTTCTAGAGAAAATATTTTGTAGTACTTAAATTAGTTTGAAAAATTTTTTTATTTTTCTGTAATATTTTGTAAATTTAAAGAAGTTGAAATTTGAATATTTCTAAACATAAATGTCATAAATTTATTATTTTTACTATTTTTCATATTTTTATGAGATAGAGAATAATTAATTTATAGTTTCAGAAAATACATTGTTTCATGTATTGATATTTTATGTATCATATATATTGCATTAAACTGATATTAATATACTTCTAAGCTTCTTAGATTTTGTTCTGAATAGAATTTCTTTTTTTAGATATATATTAAAAATAAATATGTAAGTATAACTCTAAAATAATTTTAAAAATATTTATCATGCACGATGCATTCATATTAATAGTTTTTTTTATTTAAAATATTAAGTAAATGTACTTTTCTTTTGTTCACAATAATTGTAATGTTAATTTATTTATATAATAAAAGGTCTCTCTTTTGCAAATTTTGTTGAAATAATTGAAATATATGAATAATTGAAATACTGAAATATATTGAATAATTGAAACATATTGAAATATATTTTTTTTAAGTATAATTTTGTTTTCATATGTGAAGCTGTTAGCTTTATAACACAGTGTGAGTAAAATAAACAATGTTTAAAAAATTGAGCTGGTTGTGTTGAGTGTTTTTTTACACTCAGATATTTTGGAAAGCTTTAATAAATAGTTTAATAAAATAG
>JAPDSC010056124.1:0-10855 GCA_026290005.1 Latrodectus geometricus | reverse complement strand
GAAAGAAAAAACTCTCATAGCAAATGTGAGAAGTAAATTCCCACTGTGATCCGTCATTAACTGATCTCTTCCTTATAATATTATATTGTACTACTAGCATATACTTTATTCAATTCACTGAGTTTATCACGGCGGCCATTCATGATTAAGATTGAATTCGTACGAAGAAAATAAAAACATGTCTTCAGACTTTAACCCAAACATGACCCATTAGAAAATATCATAATTTGTAATATGATTTGTTAGAAAAGAAAGTGATACAAATCATTATTGAGGATTATTTATAAACAATCTTAGACTGGTTAGAAACATGTGTGTTGAATTTTAAAACAGGCAATGGAATCGTGGGAATAAAGTTAAATCATAAGGAAATTTGAGAAAAATGGTATGGAGTAGAGTATATTCTTAAATATTTGTAATTATTAATTATAAAGTATTTTCAACAAATATTTTGCTCTGAGAGAATTTCATTTCCCTTTCATAAATAAGCATAACTAAAAGTAGATTGTTGGCTACTAAAATTGGTAAACCTAAGAACATCATGCTAAACGCATAATTTAATTATTTTCACATCACAAATAGATACTGTGAAGTGAAAATAATTAAATTTTCAATGTATCTACATAAAACATATGACATACAGTAACAACACCTACAGTGAGTTTAAAGAAGGAAATTGGACAGCAAGTACCTTATACACAAATTTTTTTTAATTGCTTATATTTAACGAAAATATATCGTGATGCCTCCCATAAGAAAGAGAAGATCTTATAAGAACTTTTCTGTCTTTAATCAGGGCCGGCGCTTGGGGTGGGCAAGCCGGTCACCTGCCCGGGGCGGTAACCTTAGGGGGTGGCAAATTGGCTCTTAAATTAAATTTCTCAAACTTTTAACATTTTCTCTTTTTAAAATAATTGAGTTTTGACCCATGATATACTAAACTTTTTTTTTAAATGAATCATATTTTTATGCATTAAGATATTTGGAATCAAACCCCTAACACCCTGTATATATACAGTGTGTACAGTGTGTTTTTTAAACATACAGCAAAAATCTGTTTCGAAGATACAGGGCGAACAAAATTTTTGACAAGACGGTCGAAGATTTAGCGCTCTTCATTATTTGAGAAATATGAAAAATGGTGAAAAAGTCATGAGTAACTGGTTAGTTTATTCAACTACTAAAGACTGTGTTTATTGCTTTTGTTGCAAACTTATTGGTTCTACTTTAAGTTCCCTTTCTATTGAGGTTTTAAAGATTGGAAGCACCTCACTAAGACTTTAAATCAAAATGTAACCTCTAATAAACATATCGAAAGTCAAAAGTCTTGGATTGAATTAAGTCATAGAATACAGTACTCTAAAACGATTGACAGTCATTCACAAAGACTTATTACCGCAGAAATAAATTATTGGGGCGAGGTGCTTCTACGAATTGTTTCAACAATAAAAATGCTTGCTAAAAATTGTTTAGCCCTCCGAGGTACAAGTGACAAACTTTACGATTTCGGTAACGGTAAATTTTTACAAATAATTTAATTACTTGCTCAGTTTTATCCAGTAATGGAAGAGCATATCCGCAGTGTTTAAAAAAGAAGAAGCTAAAGTGCACTATCTCGGAAAAGAAATTCAAAATGAATTGATTATTCTTTTAGCTGAAAATATAACATCTTATATTATTACTGATATTAAAAAAAGCTAAATATTATTCAATAATTCTAGATTGCGCTCCTGATATCAGCAAGATCGAGCAAATGACAGTTTTAGTAAGGTCCATAGATCCATTGACAAGTCGAATCCCAAGGAGGTTTCCATTAAAATTAATGAAAGCTTTTTAAGAAAAGCTTTCATTAATTTTAATGGAAACCATAATTTTAATGGTTGAAAGATCGACTGGATATGAATTTTCAGCTCTAAAACTTAAAAGACTTGAAACATTGGGATTGAATTTGCAGGATATGAGGGGACAGGCTTACGATAATGGGGCCAACATGAGAGGCAGTAAATTGGGAGTACAATCTAGAATAAATGCGTTAAATCCAAGAGCATTTTACCTTCCATGTAGCAGCCACTCATTAAACTTGGTAGTTAATGACGTGGCAAAAGAATCCTTCGAAGCCACCAATTTTTTTAATATAGTCCAAAAAATATATCTGTTTTTTTCCTCATCAACTTTTCGATGGACCATATTATTAAAATATGTTTCCGGACTTACTTTGAAACCTCTAAGTGATACTCGTTCGGAAAGCCGAATAGATGCATTAAAACCACTAAGATATCAATTAGGAGGGATATACGAGGCTCTACTTGCTGTTTGTAATAACTCGGAGGTTGACAACTCTATAAGAGTTGAGGCTTCTGGACTATTAAGTTGTGTTAAACAATTTAAATTCTTATGCTGCATTGTAATTTGCAATACTAAATCTTAAATTTTATCAATCCTATAAGTAAGCTCTTGCAGACAAAAGACTACGGTTTACCATCTGCTATGGAGCTCTTAAAAAATTGTAATGATTTTTTCAAGGATCTTAGATAGGACCGAGCTTGTGAAATGCTTTGCGATGCTCGAGAACTCGCAGACGAAATTGACATACCAGCTAATTTTGAGCTCACCCAGCCACGTCAGAGTTCGAAGAAGGAATGTTAATTTCGACTATACGGCAAAAGATGATCCAATAGAAGATCCTGCTTTGAAATATAAGACAGAATTTTATTTTTTTACATTAGATAAAGCTATCAATGAACTTGGAACCAGGTTTGATTTGATCAGTACCCACAGCAGCTATTTCCAACTTTTATACAAAATTTCTGATTTAAAAGATATTCCTCAACGACATTATAAAGTATTGTAAAGATTTAAAAACAGGTGTTGACTAATGGGAATTCATACGATATAAACGCGCTTGACTTGGCAGACGAGATAGTAGCTGTTTTGGCTTTGCTAAACAAAAAAGAAAGTCCAGTTGAGATTTTAAAATTCATATCGAACCTGGATTTTGCTCCCAATCTTGGTACAGTTTTAAGAATATTGCTGACTCTCTCAATAAGTGTGGCAAGTGGAGAAAGGAGTTTCTCCAAATTAAAATTAATTAAAAAATTTTTACGCTCCACAACTACCGAGGATCGACTAAACGGCTTAACAACAATAGCCGTCGAACATGACCTGGCCGAAAAAATTAATGTTAAAGAAATTATAAAACAATTTTCAGAAAGTGAGAAAAAAACACTTTTAATTTCACCTCTCGGATTAAATGTATTTTTAATACGTAATAAAGTTTTAATATTTAGTAGTTTTATAATTTGTTTTACTTTTTTTTAAATATCTGTTTTGTATTTTATAATTATGCACCAGAAATGACTCTTTCCTTTTTTCTCCGCAACCCTAATTTTAATTTAGTGGCAAAAACATAAATAAATAAATTAGTATTTTTTTGCAAATCAATACTTCAACATTGCTGATGATTGAAATTTTTTTACTCGTTTTATTTTACCATTAATCATGGAAAGGGCTTAGGTTATCTCTTTTAATTTTTGTTATATGGGGCGGCATTTTACCTCTTTGCCCGGTGCGGCGAAGCTGCTAGCGCCAATCCGGCTTTAATTGAAGCCTACCGAGATTGCAATTTATCTTGTCGTAGTTTTACTATTGGTATTGGCTGACATTCTATAAGTGTCTCCAGAAAATGAAATCGGTATACCATAGATTATAAAATCTCTATCATCTCTGGTTCGAAATGACAGCAACCATTATTGTTACATTTTCGTTGAGTAGACACATGATTGTAACCTTTATCCTACCCCTGCAAAGTGTTACACTTAACATAATAATGTGCATGCATCCAGCATTGTACTTTTCTTCTTTGATATAGAAAATATTTGTCTGTTAGCTCCATGATCAGTGGATTCATTAAGACAACAGGAAGTGGCTGGTCAATGATATCGAGGGTCATCACTATATAGTTGTCTCTACCCTTAGTGAATTGTAGCATGATGTTGAAGCTGAATGAGCAATTATACTTCTGTTATGACATTCAACCTTTCTTCGATTAAATACTCAGGTGTTATTGGTGCCAGAGGTGGAAGTTCTGGGTGATGATTTTATCATCATCTGATCCTCCAAAGTTCCTGAAAATAGAATCAATAATAAGAATATCTAATATAACAAATTTATTCAACAAGCATCATTTTAGTATTTCTATATTTTTTACTGTTATGGCAATTTTAATTGCTAGTGGTATAATAATTTCATAATATTTCAAACATATAAATTCTAAACTGTATTTTATTTTTGTTATTTTCATTTGGTTTGATTTACTTGAAAACGAAAGCTCTGTGTACAATGTGCTAATTACCTTCTTAAATAATAATAACTTATTTTTAATGATTATTATTTAATTATATTCTTAATATAATATATTAATGTTGTGGTTACAAGTTACTCATAATACTGTCTTACAATGAGTACACATAAACTCTAAGGCAGTTCACATAGCTTTGAAATCATTTTATAAGCAATTTATTCTAAGTAATATTAATGTACCAGAACACAGATTTTATCAAAAGTATTTTTGTAATTAGAGTTACTTTTAAAAATATCCCAAAACAATATAAAAATTTTAACAAATATAAATATTTATATTGACTCTACATTATAATTACCATGTTTTGAAAAAAAATAACGTATTTTTAATCATGTCATAAAAATTTTCATGTGTTAACAATACTATAGATTTATATCTTTTATTTTGTAGATTTTTTATTATTCTATTTATCAGTTGATTTAGTATTATTATCAATTAAAAATTATATTAATCAATTTTAATGTATAATTATCATTATCCTTATAATTCAAAAATAATGATTATTCTTTAAATTTATGAAAAATATATTTTTCTATTTATTTAAATATCAAATATCTCTCACTTAATGGATTAATATGAAAAACGAATTTATCTCTTCTTCACCTTAAATTTTTAGTGGCAAAAAAAATTAACAATATTTTTGCAAAGAATCTTCCTCAGACTTACTTTGGTCATTAAAAACTTAAACTTTCATTCTTAGAAATTGTTATTGAATTCTATTTTTATTAAATACGCGATAATATTTTTTTTAGATTCTGTAATATACATTTGCCTAGTATAGGGGTTATGAAGCATAGTACAGTGCTAGAGTACAATGTTAGTGTCTAGTACAGGGAAGTATTTATGAAGCTCTTAAGCTTCTATATCATTTTTAAATCCTATTGTAAGCTACCAACCGAAAAAAACTATCATTAAAAATTATTTTGTTTATTGTTCATAAATTAAACTTACATTTCTTGTAAATATGAAATCAATTTTAATTAAACGTTATGCAACAAAAAGAAACTGAAATTAAATTGTACATAAGATAGAAATTCAAGTGTTAGTTAATAATAAATAACATATGCTGTAATAATTTTTTTATTATTTATTATTTTAATGAAAAGGAGGGAAATTTTTTTAGCCATTAAAAAATATTGGGAGAGTAGGTAGTGGCAGCCATTTGAAAATAGTCGTATTCGATTGGCAGTCAGACAGTGTTCATCAATGAGTTAATTTTTGTACTTTTTGTCATAAATTTCATACCAGATAAAAATCTCTCAGATAAATATGTACATTGTCTTCATTTTGAGACTAGCCTGGGCAAAAATTGGGTATTTTTCTTAAGGAACAAGAGACTAAATCTTTTCTGAGTTTGAAGAAAACAATTTTTCAGACAGATCATTTTGAAAAATCTATCTATTTCAAATCCACGGCAGAATTTTCCTTTGTAAAATTAAAATGCTTTGTAAAATTAAACACAAATAGAGATACTAGAATTAATCTCAATAACAAGTGCCTTGGCAAATTGTACGATTGAAATCCTTTTGAAAACCTGAAAAGGTTTCTTATTCACTTCTCAAATCTGAAATAGTTTCAACGTATTATCTGTTGCTGTAACGAAGGCGATGAAGAATCTTGCTTTGATACCGCATAGTGGATAACAAAATGGCCGAATTCGTAAAATACTTCCTGGAGGACTTTTTCACAGATCAAGGGTCGTATTAACGTGTTGCAAGAAAAGAAACCCGGAAAACTCTCAAACATCCATCCTTTCTTGCATCCAAGCATCTCTGACAGACGTGCAGAGAGAAAGAAGAAACTCCAGTTTTCCAATAATAGCTCGATCCCGGGACCTTATAGCTTGAACACCACTGTGCTAATACAAAGTCATGGTAAGGCCAATTCGAAGTGTTTTTCAAATTGAGGGAATATCTGAAATTATTCACCAATACTTTTATCCGCTTGTAGACACCGCATTTTAGATATCGCATAGTAGACAGCCAAATAGCTGGAAATTATTGTGAGATTTCTTTAAGCATCCATTGTGTATTTGCCTTCTTCTGATAGAACTTTTTATTTTAGTTGTGCTGTAATGGAAAAAACTTTGACAATTCGAAAGCGCCCACCTCGAAAGACTTGAATGAAAACGTAGTACAGAATTCAATTTAATTTTTTCAATAATATCTGTGAGAAAAGCAAAATCCGGCAGGTATACCAGACCTTCCAGTTCACCAAAAAATTCGGCTCTGGAAGAGACAAGCAGTTATCACTAGTTCAATTAAAAAAAAGTGAATCTTAACCAATCGGAGCTTTAATGGTATCTACAAAGAATTTTCCTGCAAGCTGTAACTAACTCGCACGGTTAGTAATAGACAGACGGTTCTAGTATTAGTCTAGTATAATACTGATTTTTCGATAACGTAAATAGTATATATAAATAGATATTGTTTGTTCATGTTCACAATGATGTTACTGGTAAAGTTATTATTTTTAAAATATGAAGAAAAGTAAGAAGTAAAAATATGAGAATTTAAGAGCAATAGCTTTTACTATTAAAATTGATTCATTATTTATGTTGCAGTTATGCCGTTATTCCACACCAAATAACGCTGTAATTAAATAGCACTTAATTTAAAGCGTGTATTTTAATAATTTAAAGCATGAATAATAAATAGAAGTAGATATTATATTTTCCAATTGCAAGAACAGAGAATGCTATTCGACTAAAACTAAGACTCGAAAATTTTCTTACGATTATGGATGCACTTCGAAAATTGGCACTATATTCTGCCAATTATGCAGAATATACTATTTCATAAACATTGAAAGCAGGTAACCACAATTAATTTTTGCTTTAATATGGAAAGAACTGATTTTTGATTCCCTATTTGTATAATATCATATTTTATGGAAACGAGCATAATGATAAGAATAACTTTTCTATTTTACGATCATCTAATGAATTTTCTTCTTTAGTTGGGGGTAGTGTTGTAAGAATGGGAAAAAAAACCCGGCTTAATAAACTGGGTTTTTGCCAATGGAAATTTTGAAAAACTTGTGTTCATTCCATTACATTTGTTACTTATCGTAGAAAGATTTTGAAACAAAGTATCACTTATTTACAGATGCCAAGTTTTACTTCACTTCACTTCATACATATGCAGAAAAATAATCTATAAAACGAAATATAATTGGCTGAGTGTATTCCCTTACGAATTTTCCCCAAAATTCCCCAGTAAATTCCCAAGTTTCAATATTTCCGGGAATTTTACATCTCTAGTTGGGAGTAGAGATGTCAGTTTGCTGCTGGACACAATTTTTTTTTATTAAAGAGTCGCTGTTTATGAAAAATTCAATACCCTTGGGTACCATTTTCTAACGAGCATCATATGTCCTTAAATTAAGTGACTTCAGCAAATATTCATACCGAAGCAAAAATAAGATGTTCCACGATAATTTCACTGATTTATTTTATTCTCAGAAGCAATTATAAACCTAAAATATAAGACTTTTCTTAAATTTTCGGATATAAATAAATTTTTCTTTACATTTTATTCTTCTTAAAGATTTTAATCGATAATTTCAATAAATATTATTACTTTAGGAAACATTTTTCAGAAAATCTTCGATTGCGGTTGCTTTTTACATGCTACATGCGGTTGCTTTTTACATGTTAAAGTAACTCAACAATTCACTTAGTGTCTTTATTTTTTATTTTTATTTTGAACAAATATATATGTTCGTTTTTCATTTGAAAAGTTCAAATAAATTCATTCACACTTAGAGGGTGTGATGATCATTTCAGAAAAATTTTGGAATTGTTTATCATTAGTGCAGTTAAAAAAATAAAGTCTGTTCTGTAATATAAAAAATATAGTCTCTCTAAAAATTCTTCAAAGGTTTGTTTTATGATCAATAAAAATTAAAATCGATGAGCAAAAGATAAAATATATACAAAAAAGGATAAATCCTTATAAGTAAATATTTGATTATTTTGCTAAGTTAATAGTTGTTTGATAATTTGTGTGTTTTATATATATATTTTTTTTCTTCACTCAAAAGTCCCATGTACTCAGCACAATCATTTTAAGGCCTTTACTTTGCAAATTCTACTTTCCAATATTTAAGAATAGATATTTAATAATCGATCAAGATTTAATTAATTTTTTTATATTCATAGTTACAGAATTATTTAATCTGATCAAATTTAAGAAATTATAAATTCTTCTCTAACATTTTAATATATCGAAATTTTATTGATACTTTTCATGAAACAAACGTATAATGTTTTACACGTGCCCAAGATTGCATCGACCATCTGTTTATTTCTATGATTTTTAAAATTTTGATATATATTTATTAAATTGTAAAATAGTGAATATATAGACATTTTGTGCGAAAAACCTATGTATTAGGTTCATACTGAGTGTAAATAAAAAATCCTAAAAATTACATTATTTTCTGACTAAATATATTTAAAAGTTTAAATTCATATTTAAAATATTAAAATTAAATACTTTTATACCTTTACGTTTTCTGTAATTATATAAGCAGTTTAGATCTAACTTTTGAATTAATCGGCATTATAAAAATTATTAATTTTAATAATTGTATAAAATACTTGTAATTAATTCCTATTATAATAAGGGAAAATATTTTCGGCGAGTTTGGTAAATATTCATAAAGAAGCTTCAACAAGCTTTTATCAACAATTTATATATTACAATTTAACAATTTATATATACAATTTATAATCATTTATTTTATTTAAAGCTAAACAATTTATCAACAAGCTTCTGCTATTATAGGCATTTAAAAGATATTAAATTTAACGACAAATGTTTTAAATTTAACTTGAGAATTTAGTATAGTAACATCTTTTGATATTTTTTTTTCTAACGGTGGTCACTAGGTGACTAACCCTTAGCCACAACAAGGCCGGAAACTACTTATCATTTATCGTTACTCAGTGGACACCCGTGAGCCAAGTCACGGATGCGAATAGTATTACACACATTATTCCATCATAAGCCTGTTTATATGGTGGACCACATTCATCATACCACAGAAGAAAGGACAAGGAGACAGAGAGAGAGAGAGAGAGAGAAAGAGAGAGAGAGAGATAGGGGAACACATCTCGAAACGCGATTCGAACCCGGAACCTATGAGTCAGAAATGCTAACTGCTCAGTTTTCGGCCAGATCAGTTTTTGATACATTTCCTTATAAAAAAATATATTGATTTTAGGCAGTTTATTTATATAAAAATATATTCATTTTAAGACATGAAATATCATTCTGGAAAATTCAAATCTTTAATTGAATTAAAATTTGCAGACGACTAAAATCTCGATATTCACTTAAGTCTAAGAGATTTCTTTATCAATATTGCTTTCTTACTATTTATATTTGTCTTTTTTGTAATGAAAAATATTTGGATGTAGTTAAATTGTTATTCTTTTTTTTTTTTTTTTTTTTTTTCATATTTCAATAGTTATATTAAAATCACTGGGTGTTACTTCAGTTCGTTTCAACCATAATTTTTATAAATATTAGTCCTATAATTCCTACTGCCATACATATTTTATAAACTTTAAAAAGAAAAAATAGTTTTAAAAAAAATCAAAACATGTAAAATTTTTTAAAATTTTATCAGATAACAATTGATTAATTCATTCGAAAATATTTTTAGTTAATTTCTTTGTTATGAATGAAAATTTAATTTGTTAATATGAAAGAACTTCACAGAAAGCAAAAGAATATTTCCAAAAAATTTAGACCGCAACAGAATTTTTTTTTTATATTACCAAGAATATAAATGATTTAGGTTCGCTATCACTATATATATTGGCATTGATTTGTTTCAAGAGAAATTTAACAATACAAATTAGAATAATTTTCAAATGCAGATATTGTGGGCTTTCGGATATGTATGTTATCCATCTATAGAAAACAGTTTTATTTCTTTATTATATAATATTTTTTAACAGAGGTTTCTGTAATTATTTTTAATTTTTACCCAAGAATATATTAAATTTAATACATAAAAGAATGTTCGAAATAAAAGTGAAGGTTAAAGAAAATATTCCCTTCCTTTTTCCATTTGGTGACAAGATGGATGCTGAAACGACAAACTGACATCTCTAACGTAATAATAATAACATTTAATTTTTGAAGATTCTAAATATTGCAATAATACCATATATTTTTATTATTTTATTTGGATGACTTCATAGCAAATTTTTTAAAACTTCATAAAAAATTTACCTAGACTATTATAATATTTTTATCCACTAATAAAAGTTCCTTCCATTCAGTTTTGAATTTCATGAAATAAAATGTTCAGAAATTGCCTTTCAGTGTTCGAAAGAATGAGCATAAGAAATTCTATTGGCTTTAAAAAAAATGAAGTAAGAAATGGAGAAATGAAAAAAGAAAATTTTCCGAATATTTAAAGCCTTACCCACTTATTTTAATTAACCAATAAATATAAAGAAATTAGAGAATTTCTTAA